>APFE030094245.1:99235-119087 GCA_000404065.3 Pinus taeda | reverse complement strand
CTCCTCCTCGAAACTCCTTCACCACCTTTTCCTCCATTTCATCCTCGTCCACTTAGCTGCAGCAAGCTCTTTGTCACCACCATAGCCTCGAAACCATCGTTCTCCATCGCTTCCATCCATCCTCCTGCTATTGGCGTTCTACAGGAGCACCTACAGGAAATTCTACAGGAGGGGCAATAAGTTTTTTTTAAGGAGAAAACACAGGGTTTCTTGCTCGATTTCTAGCTAGAGGAGGTAGGTTTTATGCATACCCACCTTGATTATCAATATGTGCAAGGAATGATATAATTTTAAGGAGAAATTGAGTCCATAGAAGAAGAGGAATTACATAAAATTTTATGCTTGTTTTCTTAAAAAAAAATAGTTTTCCTCTGTTTTCCTATTTCTTCAAAATTATTGTCTCCATCTCTACCTTGGGTGTTCAAAAGGGGTATAAGCACAATGACAGAGGGATTCATGAGGAAGGAGCCCAAAAATTCAGCCAGGCTCCATGAACATCCAGAAGTAGTAGCCATTTTCACTAGAGCAAATTGGATGCCATGTTTTGAGAAATTCTGAGGGTTTGATGAAGAAGTGGCTCAGGAGTTTGCCCTTTCTTTAGTCCCTCACTCAAGGACCCATGCTACTGTTACTCTTAGAGTTCTCTCCATGGAAATCACCCCTGAATTTATCAGTAGGGTTACCACCCTTCCTCTTTGATTAACTTGGAGCAAAGACGAAAAGCCAATTGGATAGTCTGCCAAGAAAAGCTTCTTCCAAAACAATGAACATCCTATAGAAGACAAAAATAGCATTAGAAGGACAAGCATACCTTACCCTTGGGATGAGGTCAGTTACCAGATTATCAAATATATTTCCTGTGAAGGGAGGTATAGCATAGTTTATGGCTACCATTTCAAACTTCTACATGAGCTGAGATATGGCATGGACACTCCAACACCCCAGAAACTCAGCATCCCCTATTTTCTCCTAAAGTCCCTCATAGACTCCAGCATTAAGTTGAAGGCAGGAGGTCTAGATCAGTTGGCTCACCATGGGTGAATTAAAATGTTAGTGGAAGAAGCCCTCCATACCTTCACAATCCCCATAGCATGGGAAATCTTCCGAAACATGACAGCAAAAGATGATATAAAGGCACTCACATATGATCTCAGTCCTTCTGATAATGAGGGGGAAGAGCAGCAAGGGGGAGAAGGGGAGGAAACTGAGGAACAAATAGAGAGGGAGGAAACCAAAACAGAGGAGGAAGAAACCAAAACAGAACAAAAGGAAACAAAACTAGCAGAGACAGAGAAAAAGACAGAAGGAGAGGAAAAGGGGGAAAAAAAGACAGAAGTGTCTCTTGAGATCCTAGAAAGGGAGGTAGCAACTGCTCTCGCTGCCGTCAGCACCCCAATTAAACCAAAAAAAAAGAGGAAGAGGTAGACCTCAATGTATTTTAGGGCTCGGAAGTGCACAAGGATCAAACAAGGGAAGCCCCAGCCTTCTTCTAAAGTGCCCATTGTAATTGAAGATTCACCCACTGTCAAAGGGAAAGAATATCCCTCTAAAACCCCTATCACATATGAAAGAGGGACTCCCAGATCTTCCACCTAGAAGGAAAGAGTGCAACTACAGGACTCAAAAACTGTTCTACAGGAGGCACAAAGTGTTCTACAGGAGACCCTGTCAAGACTATAGGAGACTGAAAAACTTGAAAAAAAGACTAGAAGGACAGTCACAGGGGAAGGAGGAAGCAAAAAAGACTCAAGAACCTGATCCCTAGCCTAGTTTGGGCTCTTACTACAATCTTCTTGAGGGGGGAAGAATCATTCCACAGAAATTTGCAATCCCACTTTTCTTTGAGTTGGAGAAAGAAAGAATAAGGAGCCATAGGTGGATGAAAATCGCCAAATCCAAGGGAGTATAGAATATTGGCCACATGGAGAAAGCTTATAGAAATGGGCAGGGAGTTAAGTGTTGTAAGACATAGAGAGGCAATCACAAGAACACACTTGTAAACAAAAAATGCATTACTTAGAAGATAGCTGCATGAGAGGGAGACACAATTAGCATGCATGACCAGCTAGTCTATGGAGGCACTGCAATGCAAAACACCAACAAAATCATATGGATTATACCTCAAGGACCAATGGATGCAGTTTTAGATAAATCCTTTGGCACAGAGGCACAATGCCTTCCCAAGATTATAGACAGTTTATGGACCTATGTGACCAAAGTTCCTCAGAAGACAAGGCAAAAATAGCAAATTTCTATTTGCATAACATGGCCCTCACCGATATGAATGTGTGGGACCCAAATGCTAGGCTAGGGGACCTACAACTAATGGCCATGGCATCGTGGATGAATAATGAGGAATTAAGGGCAGCAGAGATAAGGGAGTTGATGATAAAGGAGAAGAATGAGCCCTTAATGATTAGAGCTAAGCCATCAGACCCCATGGCTCTCATCAGCACACACCAACTTCTAGCAAATAATCCCCAAATTAGCCATAAGTATATCAATGATCAGGCTCAGGCCATTTCACATTTTGAGGACATGGAAAGGTTACTGGGGGATGACTGTATTCATGCTTGTATGAGGAGGTGGAACACCCTACCACATAGTCTGCAGATCAGGGAGTATCACTCCCCAACAAGGATGAAAGAAGCATTAAGGAGAGTGCCACTGTACAAGCACTCTATGCAGAATTTGAAGGTCAATTTGATTAGCCTCAAATTGAGTCCCCCACTGCTGCTAGGAATGCTAGAAGGCAGAAAAGAGGAAGAAGAACAACAGCAGTGGGAAGAGGTGGACAGAAAGGAGGGATTCCATGAGAAAGAAGAGGACCTCACATCAAAAGCATGGGATGTCAGGGAGGCCATCAGGGCCATCAAAGATGAGGAGATGGATTAAGTTGCTTAGAGGATGAGCAACACCTTCAGTAGGGGGTGATGATGAGCCCCATAAATGGGTAATTATATGGGCTCATTTTTCCTCCTAACATAGTTTAATCAACCATTCTCTTAGCTTATTGCATGTTTTTTTATTATATTTATGCTTATGGAGTGAGTTGGGTTGGTCATTATGCCATGGAGTCTAATATGTGTTTAATGCATATTTTTGTTCAATTTTTGAGATAAAGTCAAAGATTTAATGGACAATTGGTAGAAATAATTCAAGTAGACAAGGGAGAGGATTTATAGGAGGGTATCCCCCTCATTTATGACTCCCCACTTCGAATTCTCCTCCATGCAACTCGGAGCACAAACAACCACATCAATGCACTAGGAGGCAGTGGAGCAAGTGGAGGATAACTTCTGTTCATCTCAAGTTTTGGGATCCAAGCCTCTCTGACCTTAAGGAAGCTGTTGGGAGCTCTAGTTGTATAAGTAGAGAGGCCTAGGGCCTCACTAGGAAGTTAGTCAAATTTTCGATTTTTTGTTGCAGCTTTTCTCTGCTCAAATTCGAGTTTACTTTTGTTGACAGTTTCATGTAATCCTATTATTATTTTGATAATAAAGATGAGATCCTTTTTGAGCTAGCACTGAGTTACCTCAGAGGGTTGAAGCTCTTGTGTTAGGTCCCAATCCAAGCAGCCAAGCTCCTCTTGTTTGTATTTATATGCTTTGTTTCAGTTTATGAATTAGTTCCTATTAGATAAATCTCTTTCTTGGTTAAGAATAGGTTGCTTTTGGTGATTTAGAAGGTTGTTTCCATTTAAGTTTTCTATAGCAGGTCAAACATTGATAGAAAGAAGATACAAAAAGGCCATCAATAGAGCCTTGGCCTCCTTTCCTTCCCTTGGGACTATGAACTAAGGCCAAGACCCTCTTGTTGCCACAAAAACATAGATTTGCCTTCTCCATTGGATTTCTAGTGTTGCAGTTTGTTAGAAGGTTAATGCTTTGCTTTAGATCTCTTTCACCATGCTCATTGTTTCTTGCAATAAGTTTCCTTCCATGCTTTCTCTCATTATAGCATTTTTCAGCATTTATTTCCATAGCTCATAATTTAGAATAGCTTGATGCAAAATTCTGTTTTTGATGTACTTAGTTTCCTTGCTTGCTTGATCTCCTTGTTTGATTTTCAAGTCCTTTTGTAGCAAATCTCTTCTCACAGCAAGTCAACCTACCAGCCATCACATTCTCCCCCTGATCTATGCCCTACAGGTCGCCCAAAGTTCACCTCAAATCTGCCTTAGTTTTCTGCACTTTTCCATAGACTTTCCTCTCTTTTCCTTGAACAAATCCGACCATATTTTTCTCTCCTAATAATTCTTGATGGACCCTAGACACCTTAAAACATCATCCTAGCGTTCATCTACCATTTCCACCCACTTTCATACCTTCAAAACCTCCAAAACTGCTCTCAGCATCCTCCTGTAGACCCCCTGTATATCCCCTACAGCCTCCTGTAGATTTTCCTGTAGGCTTCTTTTTGAAGTCCGATTGCAGGAAAAGACTCCAGAAGGCCGCCTGAGACCTCCTAGGACCCATCCACACCATCCTACACCTCTGAAAATCCTAAAGTCACCCTCCATCACCACCTAATCATTGCCACATTCATAATCAAATAAATTACATGCATGACAATTTCACATAAAAATACATAAAAATCCAAAAAGATGTTTTTTTGCTCATTTACTCCTAGAAATAGCTTGAGTATACGTTATTTACTTCTTGAGTAGGTAATGGCATTCATTTCATGGTTTTTCATCTCTCTTTCTGCAAAAGTAGGAGTAGTTGGTTAAGTAGGGTTTGTTAGGTTTACTTTACATTTCAGTCTTCCTTTCCTTTCTACAAGTAGAGTAGCCCTTGTAGAGTAAGAATTCCTTTCTTTCATCACATAGAGAGCTTCTTCTAGAATCCATAGAAGTTGGCTTGAGCTCCTAGTGATCTTGTGCCAGCTGACCAAGTGATAGCCTGCAGTAAGAATTAGTACTTGTGCATACAACATCGTCACTTCCAAGTTTGTTACGAACTACTGGGTTGATAAAAGTAAAGTAGGAAGCCCAGGAGTTGCAACATTATTGCTGCAATACTGGTGCTCACCACTTACCATAGTATTAAAGGCGTTCAGATGCTCTGTCACCGAGTCTCCATCTTTCATCCTCAAGTTATACAACTTTTTCCATAGGAACAGTTTATTCACCAGAGACTTAGATTGGTACAAAGTCCCTAACTTGTCCCACAGAACCTTCACTGAAGCTTCCCCTGATACATTCAGCAATACTGAATCTGAGACACACAATCTTGTTGTGCTCTTTGCCTTCCGATCCAACTTTTGCCAGTCTTCATCTAACATTGTTGTTGTTTTAGTACCCAAATCTACTATGATCCACTAATATTTATCCACCAGCAGATCCTCCATCTTGAGTTTCCACAACTCAAAACTCTGACCATTAAATTTATCAATCTCTATCTTTCCACTGCTCACCATCTTCTTTCACCACAAGACTCGATCCCACAAATCTCGCACTGAACAGAGTCTACCACAAGCCTGAGCAAAACCCCTCAGCAGCAAAGGCATCCCCTTGAAGCCAAAACAACTTTGATACCAAATGTAAGTTTTAACCCTGTACAGAAATTACCTGCATACAAATTCTAGAAACAGAAAATAAACAATGGCGAGAGCATAAAACATAAATTAGATATACATAGATATTTTCCCCTAGATCCCAAAACTGGGACTACCAGATTGATTTTTCATTATATTCCTTTCAATGTTACAATACATATATATACATGTTGAAGCATCCATAAACCCCAATCCATTAACCATGGATTAGAACATAACTGTAGTTCCCTTGACCAAATCTACAAAATACCATGGACAAAAAACCATCATGCCCAAAACCATGTCCAAAATCCATGAAAAAAAAACAGAGGTAGGTCCACCCAACTAATATAGGGTCCAAAAAAAAATTCGTAAGGCATTGCCCCGGACCCCGTGAGTGGGTTAGTCATGGAAAGAATAGAACACACACCCAACATCTGGACATTACCCCGGCAAAGTCACGCAGGAACACAAGCATTGCTCCACTGCCAGCGAGCCTGTTCAGTACCCCAGTGGAGTTGTCTGCTTTGCCTCTCTACACGGGAAGCCTTTCTCTTCTTTCGCCTTTGTACTTTTTTAAAAATAGGACTGTGCATAGGAACGTATTTATTTTTAAGCGGAAGAGGGATCCTAACTTATTGAGAGAAGAAGAGGTTGTTCCCTCAGAGAAGCATGTAAGACCTATTATTTAGGCTTTCTCGTGTAGATTTTTCTCCTTCTCTGTTTCTACTAGTTGGATAAGCTTGGACACACAGAGCAGAACACTGAGTATACGCATGGGGTTTCCCACTTTGGACTCAGGTTCATGGTTTGACTAGAGCTTCCCTTACAGACAGATCGCATTTTCCATCAATACTTCATCAGCGAAAATTTACAACCAAGCACAGAGGAGATGGACACAGGATTGGGCAAGTGCTGCAATGTCATAAGATTCCTTTACTTCAGCCACATACTTATTCAAAAGACAGAACACAGTGCAGGCACAACACTTATTCACATAGTGCAAACAAACGGAAAACTCAACATGAAAGAAAAAACAAGACGAGAGGAAAGGCATACACAACAAGAAAATAAAACTAAAAGACAAGAAATCAAAGCAATCAATGAAAACATGATGTACAACCGGAATAAGAAGACCATGACATATTGTGAGTGCAAAATGAGTGCAAGGAAAGGAAAACTAAGATGCAACTAATCCTACTCCTATTCTAACCGCCAAACGATCGAGGTTACGTGAAATGAAATTTCCAGTGAAGCCACTGTAGTCACTTCTGACCTACATCCACAAAGATACAAACAATTAAAACAAACAAAAAGTAGTGTCCAACAAAAAATAAAAAACTTGAAAGACTTTCACATGGAAAGGAAGGTCTTGCCTATGGGCATAAAAATGTGTCACGACTACCCAATACACATGCTTACCTCTATGATGTATATCATTATTCAACAAACCTCAGAAGCGTCTTGAGAGTGTGTCATTATCTGCATCAAGCTTATTATAAAACATGAGGAAGGATTGAAGCTCGTTACCTACAACATGGCTTTCCAAGTAATATTGTTCCAACCATTCAACGATTGGGTCATGGAATTCATAATGGTTGTTTGGATAGCTTCGTGATCTGTGAAAGGGTGAATTCTTGATTTAACAAATGGGGTCAAGATGGGAATCTTGAAAGGAAAAATAAATCTAATCATTCTCAACAGTCATGCTAAGATAGTGAGGACCTTCCATAACCATTCATGTAGGCTGAAGTGCCTCACCTGCTTGACAGATATCTGAGGAGAAAGATGCTGAAAAATGAAAATCAAAGAGAATGAAACAATTGTCATCAGATGTGCTATTGGGAAAATAATAAATTGAATGACATTCACCCAAGATAGAGGGGTGACCAAATGAGCTAGTTGAAAAGCTAGATTACCAGTTCGAAATGAACAACGAAAAATCCATTTGAAAAATCTTGCGAACGTTTTGAACAATTGAACCAAGTTCGTTGTGAGCTAGACATGACAGACCACCTTCTTGCAACTGGTGAAAAATTGCGTAGGAATCATGGTTATCACAGGAATTTAAAAAGGATGCCAGCACTGTAAATGCATGAGACCAGTTGGGGCATGGTGAATAGAGAGGAACTTGATTCATGTGATCACTCAGGGACATTTTTTATGTGATGAGTAGACATATTTGCAGTGAAAGGATAGCAAGTAGACCAAGGAGCTAATAGTGAAAGGGAAAATTCGATAAGTATGATCGCAGGCAAAGACAGTATTTGAGATGATCAACTTCGTAATTCCATGATTTCATGAGGGATGGGCATTCCCATCCCGAGTTTGATACGATAGATGTGCATGAAAATGAATGCACTATGACAGATTTGTGAATTCGGTAATAAGTGAAATTTTGAAATTTTGAGAGATCAGGTCCAGAATAACAAATATTTTTTACACATGAATTCACATCAACTGAAACCATGCAGATAGACAGATTGTGCATGAGAAACCATATTTGATTGGGTGTTGGGGGCTTACCAAAGTCGTGAGGTCCTGACATAACCATCAACGGATGTTGAAGTGCCTCAACTCCCTGTCACATCTCAGAAATTTCTAGAATTGTAGAATCATATTTTGAAGCTTGAACTAGATCATCCATGGCTTGAGGATGGTTTTTGTTTCTGATTTCAAAATTTCTCTCAGGATGGAAGCCATCTCTGTCACAGGTTGCACTAGATTTTCCAGCTTTAACAAGCTGACTTGAAGAGTTGTCTTCATGCAAGATAAGAGATGATGTGGAATGGGAAGTACGGTCTTTGATTAAACTATTTTTAAATTCATCATGGACAACCTCACTACCTTGTGTCAATTGAGGAAATAACTCATCGGATGAAGAAGTAAGAGAACATGGATTATCTTTGATGCATGTGGATGCATTGTGAATGGTAGGACACATGGGAAAGTGAGGTGAAGAGGAAGTTTAAATGTGAATGTCTTCTTTGATCAGAGTACATTCTAGATCTAAGTTAGAACCTTCATGAGAAAAAGAAATATCACATGTTGTGCATGGGTGTTTGTCACAGCATATAGAAACACGTGAGTGGTGACTACCCAGGACTAGGGGTTGACTGAAAGAATTAATTGTACAAGATATTCCACCCAGATTAGCAGATTGAGAATCATTTAATAATGGAAGCTCATTGTCTTGATGTGCATAGTTTTGAGTCAAAGAGGGAAGATTGATAGTGTCCTCACCTTGTTGCTCCTCTGCCTGTGTGATGTGACTCACTGCCTTGCGCCTAATCGCAATTTGAGCTAGCAGCTTGAAAATCAAGAGTGTGAACAATTGGCTGGTGGAACATATTGATCAAGCAAGTCATGGTACAAGGAGTCATGGCTTGTAGATGATCAAGGATAGATGAGATGTAGATCAAATTTGAGACTTGAGTTGTGAACGGTGACATCCTCTTGTGAAATGGAGGAATGATTTTTCGCTATAGGCTTCTTGAGCCATTATGTAATTTCCTCCATTAAAGCGGGAGACAGATGAGAAGATGGGCTGGGGAAATGTTGTGCAAATTCCCCATCTTTGCAATCATCACAAGGGGGCACCCACATCGGAACCAAAAAAGGTGGAGGATAAGGAACAAACGGGGTGTTGGGCTCCTCCTCTACAATCTGAGGTGCCTCATGATCCACAAGAGTTGGGTAGGAAGGGAAATTAGGGGTTTCACCGTATTGAGAAACATGAATCAAGCGTTTAAACTCTTCTCTCAAGAAATCGAAGTTCAAAAGATGTTTAGGAATTTCGTAACAAAGGTGAAGGAAGTGATCAGCAAAGTCCTTAACTGATTCGTCATGCTCCATTCTTAAACAAGAAATTTTTTCACGGAAATCTCAGTGGCTATACTCACCGAACGTTTTAGTCATCATTTCAACAAGCTGACTAAATGAATCTATAGAGGCAAAGGGTAATGTGTGGCACCATTTTTTAACATGACCTTCAAATGTGAGGGTGAGTAATACAGTTTAGACATCGTCGTACTCTATCATGTGGCGTAGGAAAAAGTTTATAACTTGACGCACATGCACACAAAAACATGGTTCACCCTCACCACTGACCTTTAACTTGGATGGGTCATGGAAAACTTCCACAAGGATAGTACATTCGAGCTTTGTAGAAAGAAATCACGGGATTATGATGTCAGGAAGAACCATTTTCAAATAAGATATTCAAACCAGACTCTATGGGCACAGCCTATCGTCTAGCCCTCCTTCTAGTACCATTTCATTGATGGCGCTAGACCCGCCAACAAAGGGGATCTCCCCGGTATGAACTCCCAACTAGACCTCACACCGTTTGGTGTAGGAGTCCCATCCGGTATGATGCCCTGGTTTCTATTATCTTAGAGATTTTCCTTAACTCTTTTTGTTCAGCACATGAGAGTGTTATGCTTGTAACTTCAAAAAGCGAGGTGAGTATGCCTGGTGAGTGCGCAATGTAATTTCGTGTCCAAGTTCTCTTACTGTAAGGGAGAGGGTAAAAGTGAGCCTCTAGATGAGAGGTAGTAGTACCACCCAGGGAGAGACACACATGAAAAAAACAATGGTTTGTCTAGCATCCATCGGAATAGTCCACAGCGGATTCGCTAGTTGTTAAAACAAAAGTGGAAGGGAAAATACGTACACCGTCCAGCAGAGTAGTCCACACGGGGGTGACGGTCATTATAATCAAGGAAAACAAGAATATTTTGTCTAATGTCTAGTGGAGTAGTCCACACGGATGAGAAAACAGTGATAAACAATACAACACATCTTCAACAATGTAAGTACTAAAATAACCGAAGTAGTCCAACTATCTTAGTACAGGTTAAGAAAACATGCATTAACAAACGTTTAAAGAATAGTCTTACAAATGGATAAAAAACATCCGTGAAAACATACTAGCCTGGGACAGGCTTTTGAATTAAGAAATAGTTCCAAGACACATCTGTACACCATACATCACTAGCCCCAGTAGTGGGATATTGGAGTCACTCCTCACCCCTCAAAGAACAAACTATAGACTCTCAAGGCGATGTAGGAGGAGCCAAGGTGAAAAGTCCCTTGCTCATATAATGAGGGGATATATATAGCCAAGGCGGATAATTGACTCTTTGACTTCCCTCATGACTGTTTGACTTCCTATGAATTTTCAATTAACGTGACTCTTTAACTTCATATGTGTGTCTCTTGGACTTTCACATTACATTACATTTTATTACAACAAGTATGACCCATAGTAGTGATGTGGCCGAGACAACTCATGACACAACTTGACATGACACTACTGACATGTGCTAGCTGATTGTGGTGTTTGTGTCGAGCTGCTATGTTGTTGATTGATGGGTGTGCTCTCAGTGTATCATGTCTTCACATGCGCATGGAAAAGTGTGTGGGGTCTTCGATGGTCTTGGTCTTTTCTTGATGGTGCATGTGTATGTGTCTCTTTCTCTTGTTGCTCGATGTGCTTTATACTTTTTTTCAACTGAGCAAGTCTTCTATCATGTGCCCCTTCTTCATCACATTCGTCATTGCGCCATGTTTCATCAATGTACTTGTTCATACAATCACTCATGATGAGACGACATCAAATCTAAAAATCTCCTAGTCTAGCATGATGCATTGTTTTCCGTTTTGGGTATAGGTGACCAAGAGAGAGGACAAGGCACTAAAACTGCGCAGAACACAACTGAGGCCAAGATGAGAGGATCTAGAGAACTATCAGGAAAGTTTCATAGATGTCATTAAGAGGAAAATTTCTATAATCCGGGACAACAGTGACAGCTGCAAGGTAGAACCCAGGTGGGTAGAATTACATAGTTCCTGGGAGGAAGACAAGGCAAGGTGTCGGGGGGAATTGTTAGACAATTTTGTGAAGTTTTTAGGATGGGGACTGGGCAGGTCATCCGAGGTTCCAACTGGGAATCTGCGCAGTTTCTCCGAGGAAGATAGAGAGGGTAGCAGGAGGCACTAGCAGACATTTTTGCGTATTTTTCCAAAGCAAGGCTAGATTGGGCTGCGGTGGTCATAACTATGCATTTATGAGAGACAATATCAAGTAGGCAGTTGCTACGCAGTTCCTGGGATGAGTGCAGAGTGGGGCAGTAGGGAGAGTGCCAGTCAAAATTGTGCAATTTTCAGAGGGAGATCAAGGCAAGCCAGCAGGGGGCCTACTAGTCAAATCTGCACAATTCCTTGGAACAGTGCAGTGACAGGCAGCAGAGGCTTGACTCACATGACTGCGCAGTTTCTACAGATAGTGCAGGGTAGGCAACTGGGAAACTTCTATGCAGTTTTGGGGAGCAATGTAGCCTCGAGCCATAGTGCAGTTCAAGGTTTCTGGTACACCAGAGGGAGGCTTGATGAGTGATCTTGCGGGAAGCACAGATTGGGTTGAACTTGAGGACAAGCTCTGCGCAGTTCTAAGAGACAGTCGGCTTGCTCACTTCTATGATTATGTAGTGCAGGCTACCCCAGAGGACAGCCTCAAGCTCTACGCAGTTCTGGGTAGTAGAGTAGGGTCACTGAGAGTTGAGACTCCACAGTGCAGCTCAGTCAGGGTCCAGTTGAAGGGGTGTGTCCAGTTGACAAATTTTCAGGAAAAATGGCTAAGAGTGAGAGAAAGTGAACTTGTACAGACGTGACATTGTGATGAGACACTTAGCATGACTCGGTGACAAGACACCACAAACCAACAAGATAAACATTTTCTCAGTGAGACTGTCTTAAGGTTGAGAGTGACAAGTACAACACTTGAGTAGACCTTTGAACTACCGTGACAACATTTGCACAACAACGCTTACAACTTTGTATGTGAGTATGACCGTTGTTCACAGAGCGAAGAAAACTCATGCACACAAAGACCAACCTTCAAAATCGCTAGAACAAGATCGCAGGCATGACAAAGAAATCAACATGACAACCACCAGTCGGACAAGCAAAAAGGTGTAAAGACTCTACAAGAGCTCATGGAACGAGCTCGGGTGTTTGCAACCATCAGTGGAAAAACCAAGAAGGGCCCTGAAATTTGGATGCAGGCCAAAATTTGGAGCGTGTTGCAGTCGCTACAACAGGTTATACAACTCAAGCAAATGTAGTCCCATTGGCATGTTTATATTGTTTTTTATGAAACGCAGAAGAGATCTACTCAAGAGGGCACATGGAATCCTTAAAATATGCAACAAAATTGTCTATTATAGAAATTTTTAGTTTATTCATTAAATGAGGCCAAATTAAGATCCTTGTTATTTTTTGGAGATTTTTTCTTGTATATATAGAACTTCTCCAATCGAGAAAGGGGTTGGAAATTCTATAGAACATACTTTGTACACTATTGTCAAGACTTTTTGTGGAACTGAAGACTAGAATTTGGTGACTCGTTTCTTTCTTTAACTCTTTGATATTATTATTATTCTTACATTTAAATATGTAAATTATGCCATTTTGTCTTTCCTTTGATTTTGTCACTGGAGTAATTCATTAATACATACTCTATTTTTTTTGCATTATTGTTAGAAGGATCAAGTTATATTATTATTTGAATTCCATTTTTCTTGAATTGGATGTGAATGAAATTTAATTAAATGTGAGCAATTACAAGTAAATTATTTAAATAGCTACTTATTTAAATAATTAAATTTTAGTGGTTATTTAAATTGCTAGTTAATTTCAAAACTATTTCAAAAAATCATCAGTTTTACTCAACATCTCATATTTAACTATTATCTTGCTCGTGAGATAGGTTAGTTGTAGTTAGAAACAATAGATAGATAGCATATAGAGATAGTTTTATTTTCATTAATTATGATTGCATCAACGTAATAGTATTAAATCCAAATTGGATCAACAAATTGTTGATTACAAAATTCCTTTAGTGGAAATTGGGCTCACATATCGATGATAATCACCATGCCAAATGAGTATAGGTCTAATATAGGACCTTGATTGGGTGATATCTCCATCTTGTTGACCAAGGGTTTTCCCAAGAATTAACAAGTATGATGCTAGAAGGAGGGCCTCTCATAATAAATGGAACAAAAATCACACAAATTTAAACCCCATTCTCTAGGTATAGGCTTAGTCCTTAATTCCAACTTTAGAATATAGTTCTAGCGAAGTTGTTTCAGATATTCAATCAAAACTAGAGCTTAGTGTTACAAATTTGGTGATTGAAAAAATTGTGAATTTTCCTAAATTACATACTCAATAATCTTCCAAGATTACCAACCTTTATTAGTAGAGATTAAAATCCCTAAGGTCAGTGAGGAAATTAATTAGGATTTACGTCCAAAATTTAGGCAATTAGGAACTTTAGCTAGATCGCAAGCAAGACAATTGGGCCAAGAACTAGCTGAATACTTTATACTAGCCAAATACAAGAAATCAAAAGCTAATGAAGAATCTAATTGAGATTTCTTTGCAAGAACCAATCCTCTTTTCAATTGGGAAGAAAAGTGGAAAAATGATTACATCTCATAAAGGGAGCATGTTTCATGATAGGGATCACCACCAGGATCAACTCCTCTTGATATTCTCCCATTTCATACTTTACCATCTAATTCTGAATCATCATCATTATCTTTTTCAATGACTGGAATTCAACAACAACAACCAAGAAGGCCTTGAGTATCCCTAGGTGTAGTTATAGCACCTGTCATTCAACATGACTTACCAAAGCATCGTAAGAAGTTCCTTCCTAAACATTATCCGGATACTAAACAATCTCCTAATGAATAAATTATTTCATTTATGCTAGAAACCAATCTAATGGGTGTACAACATGAAGATGTTGTATGTTAGCTTTTCCATTTTACCTTTCAAGGGAAGGCTTCTATATGGTTTTTCTCATTCCAAAAGCATCCATAACAAATTGGAATGAATTTTAGGAATCACTTAAGGAAATTTGGTAATGATAAATCACTTGCAACATTATTCCTTGAATTCTCCAAGATTAAAATGAATGGACCAAAGGAAAAAATAAAGGATTTCAACCAACTATTTTTAACTTTATTGAACAAAATCCCAATTGGAAGAAGACCTTCAATAGATGTTTTGTCGGAGTTTTACAGTACTGCTCTACCCTCATCAATTTCCATTTTCATTAAAAGAGCATCTTAGACCACATTGAATGAAACCATTAAGGAGACTCTAGAAGTTGGAAAAGAGATGATGAGCCTTCCTACTAAATCACTAGTGAAAGACAAGATAACCTTTCCAACTGTTAAGAAACCAATTCAAATCAAACAAGCAGAAGAAAAGAAAATAGAAGAAGCACTAGACATGGAAAGTTTGCACAAATTAGTTAAAAGCCTCACTAATGATATCATTGGTATAAAAAAATGAAGCTAGCAAATTTTCTTCTAAGAGACCATAGAGGCCTTTTAGAAAACTACTCCACCTCTTGGTAATCAAATTTATTTTGCTAAAAATGAAGAAGATGATGATGATGAAGAAGAACAATATGATGATGCTGAGAGAAATAAGCAAATTCTCAAAGTAAATATAACTTGGGATATGGTAGAAGGTATAATTTACTATGATGAGAATCAACAACTAGAAGAGGTATATGTTGTTCAAACAAGAAATAAAGGTCCTCCCTCCACTTATCCAAATACTCCAAACCCTCATTTTTCCTCTACACCAAAAAATTCATAATCTTTAGATAAAACAATTAATGGAACTTTAGTGGTGTTTGATTAAATACATTATGATATCATCGAATACATGAAAATAACTAGGGCTAATATTTTCTTCTTTGAATTATCAAACCTTAAACAACAAAAGAATACATTTTTTAGAGCTTTATATATCAAAAGTGCTAGACATCACCAACTACAACTACACATCAACCAGCTACTACTACAGGTAAAAATAAAGGTAAACCAATTCTTGGTTTTTCTTCAAAACAAAACAAACAAACAGATGCAAATGATGTGTTAACTAGGGAAAAGTCAAATTCTCATACACCCCCTTTTCTCTTAACCTTTGCAAACATTCAACCAAAATGTACACAATTTTATAGTAGATTTTGGTGCCTCATCCAACATAATTCCATACTTTGTATGCAAGAAATTAGATACCTTAGAAATCCACCACTCAAATAGTACATTTTGACAGGTCAAGAGTCAAGGTGTTAGTTGAACTAAGGAGTGTTTTGCTTAGATTCTCTTCCAATCTCGAAGTACATCAAATAATTGATATAATAGTTGTTGACATTCCATAATCTTACATTCTACTTCTAAGTAGAGATTGGGTACAAAAACTTAATGGCTATTTTTCCACTAATTGGTCTCATTTATGGATATGGCATACAATGGTAAGTCCAACCAAATTAAAGTAGAGCATGAAAAATATATGAAATGTATTGTGACTAAAAATGATTGTGAAAATGAACCAGTATTATTTGCAAATTCTATTGTTAGAAATTATTATGCGGATTCATTTTTTGGGAATTTTACTATAGAGTTGTCATATTTTATAGATTTAGGTACACAGTCTGAGATAGAAATTTTTTCCTAGACTAATTTGTCTAAATGCACAAACGTTATTTTTGAAAAAGTGGAAGTAGATGTAAATAATAATTTTCAATCTTTATATTTTGACTGTTTGAAGTGTAATGAAGGTGATGGAGCAGGTTGTATTATCTAGGATCCCAACGGAAACAAGACCATGTTAGCCTACGGATTAGAATTTCAATGCACTAACAATGTTGCATTATATAAGGAATTCATCAAAGGTTTGAAGAAGGCAATTGATTTAGGGGTCACATGCATTAAAGTATTTGGTGATTTTGAGATTGTCGAAAGACAGGTATATAATACAATCCTTTGTGTTTCTAGTCATCTAAAAAATTATCAGCAAGTAGTTTGGGACTTAATATCTAGTTTTAATTCTTTGAATATTATGTCTGTACTGATAGCTTAATACTCTGATGCATATTTTCTCACTAACGTGGCCTCTAAACTCATTCCATTAGAGTATTTTTCATATGATAGATTATTTATTGAATTATGGTTTAGACCATCAGTTCCCGATAACATAACGAACTAAAGAGTATTTAATAAAGATGAGCATATTTTAAACTTCCTTACTCAGAAAGACAAATATATTAACTCTATCATCAATGACAACCAACATGATCAAGAGATCAGTCAAACTTCAATTAATTTTGAATTTAAAATTTATGAAAATATTATTCTGAAATCTGTAATAAGATTATAAAACTATTATGATCTCCAAGATAGGTTTAAAGCTCCATGTATCTGTAAAACAGATAGTTCTTAGATGAAATATGGAACCATTAATCTAGGTTTTGAAGAAAATCCACAAATTGTGAATCTTGGACTAGGTTGTACACCTTCAAAACGAAACTCTTTTATCTAACTTTTAAAGAAGTACAAAGATCAACTAAATAATCAATCGATTCTTAATTAGTAAATAAATCACCCAATGAGGAATACTAAAAATATATATATTAATGAAGTATATTTTATACCTGATTCCATTAACTTGTCATACAAAAATATTAAGTATTTCTTATCTCATGGTTCTATTCCTCATATTTGGAACCCATAAAAAAGAGATCTTTAAGAGTAAAATATGCTCAATATCAATTAATTAATGTAGTATTGTTTAGGAAAAAATATGATTTTGTTTTTCTTAGGCACCTTGAGAAATTAGATGCTAATAAAGAGTTGTCAGATTTTCATGATGGCCTTACAAGTGGAGATTTCAAAGGTGATACTATATCTCATAAGATTATGCATACAAGATACTATTGGCCTACATTTTTTAAAGATGCACATGCCTATGCTTGAAGATGCAAAGTTTTCTATACTTTAGCTAGAAGAGAAAGAAAGTCAACATTCCCTTTACAACTAGTAGTGGTCAAGGGACCTTTTAAATATTAGGGACTAGACATAATTGGTGAAATCATTCCTAAATCCTCAAAGCAACACAAATATATTCTAGAAACAACTTATTATTTCAAAATATGGATGGAGGTCATTCCTATGAAAACTATAAATCAAGATCAGGTGATATCTTTAATCAAACAATTCATCATTACAAGCTTTGGAATTACAAATACTTTAACTTTTAATAACACTTCATACGTTTTTCCTATTGAGCTAACTAAATTTGTTGCTGAGAAATGAATTAAAATTAGAGATTAATGCTAAGTATTACCCTCAAGCTAACGACTTAGAAGAACCTAATAATAAAAACCTTCTTCAAATCATAAATAAAATGTGAATCAAAGCCAAAGAAATTGACATAAATCTCTTACCAATGCATTATGGGATGATAGAGTTATAATTGAAACTACAATAAGAAATTCCACTTATTTCCTTGTTTATTGCAAGGAATCCATCTTACCTAGTAATGTAGCTTTACTCTCACTTTAATTAGCACAATCCATTAGGGATGAACCTTGTCCCAAATTGCAAGAATGAATTGAAGAACTATTAAAGTTAGAAGATAAAAGTGATCATACCAAACAAACATTCACTAAACATCAAAATGTCATCAAATCATAGTTCGATAAGCATTTGATTGGTAACAAATATTTCAATGTGGGTGATTTGGTTCTGAAATGGGATAAAGTCCATGAATATAAGAGAAAACACACTAATTTTCAGAAAACTTTGGTGAGGACGATTTCAAATATCATGAAATATTGACCCTTCAACATATGTTATACAATTATTGGAAAGGTAGAAAGAAACCCTCCCAATGAATGACCAAATTAAATATATATATATATGAAGATGTAAATTTATGAAATTTTGTAAAATTTTAAATAAATTATATCTTTAACACTTCTTTTACTTTATTGTTCCCTTTTAGACTCTTGTTTACTTTTATATTTTGATTTACATGATTACCTATTAGTATAAGTATACTTTTGTGACTAATTAGAGAATGCCTATTGAATATGTTCAACTTTTGATTTTGCACTTCAAGAACTTATTTATATCACAAATCAATATTGCATGTTTTCATTCATTAAGTCTTTGTAGAATATAAATATTATTACATTGTATTCATAATTAATGGAACTACTTAAATTATTATTTTTCATAAAATACACCCATTTCAAATGCAATGACAATTATTAGAATTTGGAAATGAGTAATTGAAGAGGGCTAAGATTTTATTGACTTTGATAAGGCATTACATCAAAACAACTTTTGTATCACCCCACCTTTTTATATATATATATCAAAAGGGTGAATTTTAATGCTAGGAGGTTGAAAACACTATAAGAAAGTGCGGGAAGTGTATGTAAATCTATGGATGCTTACTGGCAGTGAAGCAATATCAGATTAATAAAAAGATGATCTGAATTGATTGCACTAAATATTTTTGTATAAAAACTTTGGCCTCTTAAATTATTCATAACAAAATTTTGAAGCATTTTTCTAATAGCAAATTATAAAAATGAACTCCAAATATTTTTCTCATGTTGAAAATGGTATTTTAGACTATGCTTACTAAAAGTGAAGTACTTAAATATTTATGAAATCAAATGCTAAAAGTACATTAATAATCATCCGTGAAAGTTTGAAAGGACATAATCTACTTGATTCATGTTATCATGCATACATCTATATATTGACATAGAAAATTGTTTCTTATAGTGTTTCACCATTTGTTGACGTAGCAACAACCCCTCTTTAAAATTTTGGGAACTTTTAGCATCAGCGTAAATCACATAAGAAAGACTTTCGTCGGCGCGTTTCGAACCAACCAATGTGGTTCATCGTCAGGACAAGATGAAGAAACAGATCCAGATCAGCGTGTTAAATAGTCCAAGCAGAGACTCCAACGGCTACAACAGTCTAACGGCTACTTTTCCACACCAACACCCCAGTCAAACTTCCTCTCACTAATTTAATATATTAAAATACTATTATATTCATTTAATTTACAATGTTACCCCTTTATATATAAAATTATCTGTCAATATTTATTAAATTATTAATTCATTAAATCAATGTATATTTTAATAATATAATTATTATACCTAATTTACTAAATACCCTAATTTTGGTATAATTGTAATTTATTTATAATTAATTTTGGAAAAGGGTTAAGTTAGGTCAATTAAAAACAATATATTAATTTGCTAAAATAGTAAAGCCTTATATAATAGTATATATAATTGATAATATTGAAAATATAAATAATTAATTTATTAATATATTAAAACTATCCTAAATTAAATTACTAGGGTGAGATTTTATAGAAAAGGTTAAAATAGGCCAAATTTTATTTATTTATT
>APFE030094245.1:63416-88153 GCA_000404065.3 Pinus taeda | reverse complement strand
AGAACAGGCCCCAATCATATTGCTGCCCGTCTGGACAGATTTCTTGTCCATTCTTCCTTCCTAACCAGCGGTCTTATGGCATCTTCTAAAATTCTCCCAAATCTCACCTCTGATCATAAGCCAATTCTTCTCGAGCTTTCTCTCGACTACAATCTTGGCCCCATCCCTTTCCGGTTTAGCCCTTTATGGATCCAACAAGAAGGCTTTCAAGAGGTGGTCTCCGACTCTTGGAATAGGCCCGTCCATGGCTCTCCTTTCTTTGTATGGGAAGAGAAAATCAGGATTCTAAAAAGAAATCTAAAAGACTGGGCTAAAAGACTGCAAACCCCCACATCCAAAAGAAAAGAAAATACAAATAGGCTTGCTGCTCATCAAATAGAAATGGAGCAAAACCCTGTTTCTCAAGGTATGCTACTAAAAGAAGTTGAGCTCCAAAAAGAGGTTCATAGATCAAGCAGGGAGGAGGAAGAGTTTTGGCGGCAGAAGTCTAGGATGCTCTGGTTGAAATCCGGCGATAAGAACACCAGTTTCTTTCATAAGCAAGTGGAAGCCCGAAAGAACTTCAAATCAGTCTCAGAAATCCAACACCAGAATACTGTGATCAAGGATTTCGAAGGCATCAAGAGAGTTGCATACTCCTTCTTCCAAGACCTGTATTCGGCTCCTGAAGACTCAGATATTGATCCCCACTCTTATCCGCTCAATTTAATTCCCAATTGTGTCAAGGAATCGGATAACGATATGCTGACAGCCCCGATCAGTATGGACGAGCTTGAGGAGGCTCTGAGTAATATGGAGCCCGATAAAGCCCCAGGGCCAGATGGGTTCTCTGTCAGGTTCTTTCTGACTTGCTGGTCAATAATAAAAAAAGATCTTCTGAGGATGGTCATAAAATCCCAGAATTGTGTAAAGATAGGTGGTGGCATCAACTCAGCCTTCCTAGCTCTTATCCCAAAAGAGAAAGGCGTCTCTGACTTCAGTAGATTTAGGCCAATATCTTTGTGTAATTCCAGCTATAAACTAGTCTCCAAAATAATAGCCAACAGGCTGAAAAACATCTTGCCAGACATCATCCCTGAAAATCAAGGCGGATTCATAAAAGGCAGAAAGATTTTGGATAATATTGTGCTGGTCCAAGAAGTCGTCCACTCTAGTTGCCAAAGAAAGGAGAAAGGCATGGTGATTAAGCTCGATTTGGCTAACGCATTTGACAGGGTGAGACATGATTTTCTGTTTGCTGTGATGAAGAAGCTAGGCTTTTCAACAAATTTCATCAACTGGGTGAAAGCCTGTATTGCCTCGCCTTGGATTGCGCCCTTGGTTAATGGCCGTTCTACTGATTTCTTCCAAGCTTCTAGGGGCCTGAGACAGGGATTCCCTTTGTCTCCGCTCCTATATGTTGTCCAAGCCTCGGTGTTAAGTTTCCAACTAGAGCATAATCAGCAAATCCAAACTCTTCCTGGCCTCAGAACTACTCACAAGGTGAAAGACATAAATCATGCCCAATTTGCTGACGACACTCTGCTGCTTGGAGGAGCCAGCTTGTTTTCTGCCAGGCATTTCAAGAGGGAACTGGACATTTACAGGCTGATCTCGGGCAGCAAAATCAATTATAGAAAATGCTCCATCTATGGCTGGAACTGCACGACTAAAGAACTGTCTGACATAGCAAGACTGTTAGAAATGGAAGGAAACCGAAACTGGGAGTCATTTAAATATCTCGGGATACCAATCTTCAAAACTAAGCCTAAAGTTGCTCACTGGCTGCCGCTGCTTGACAAAATAAAGAACAGAATCCAAGCCTGGGGTGCCTCATGGTTGAACAATGCAGGGAAGCTCATCCTCATGAAATCGGTCCTAATAAGCATGCCCCTATTCCAAAACTCAATCCTCCTTGCCCCAAAAACCTTTCTTAGTAAGTTAGATAGCCTGTTGAGAAGATTTCTGTGGGAAGGTGGGAATAACAATGACAGAAGAATCCATTTAGTGAGCTGGGAAATTCTCAAGAGTCCATTTCAGGAAGGAGGCCTCCAGCTACGCAATTTGGCTACTCAAAATTTTGCTTTGGGAGCCAAGACCCTATGGAATTTAGTCTCTGGAAAAACAAGCTGGAGTAAAAGAGTTATTTGGAAGAAATACTTCCAAGGGCAGCGATTGAGATGCCTGGATAATCCCCCAAGAACTCTAAAAGGTTCACCAATATTCAATCTTTGCAATGCTGCAAGGGAGCAATTCAGCCAACACCTATATTGGATCCCTGGCAATGGAAGGAAAATCAATATGTGGGATGATTCGATCTTGGATGACCAGCCAATGAAGCAGGTGAATGGTCTTGCAAACATTAAAGATTGGCTTCAGTCTCGTAATCTGCACACATTGTGGGACATTTCGAACTGGAAAGAAGCTCCTGACAGAACCTGGGATGGGTGGAATCTGGGGGAGGTCCCCAAAATGCTGCAGGGGGAAGCCTCTTTACTTCTAGATATGCTTCAAGGAAAATCTCCTTCAAAAGCCAATGCTAAAGACAAAAGAGGCTGGGGGTCCATATCTAGCCAATATACTGTTGCTGAAGGTTACAAAAGAATTATGGCTGCTCCCCATGTTCCTCCAAATCCGGCCCAATGGAAATTTATATGGGACTTTCCAGCTCTACCAAAAATAGACTTCTTCTGTTGGACCGTGGCACATCAAAGCATCCTCACCAGAGATAATTTGAGAAGAAGAGGAATGGAAGGACCTTCCAGATGTCCCCTCTGTAGATCTGATGAAGAAACTACCAATCACCTGTTGCTGCTATGCCCCTTTGCCCAAGAAGTCTGGAGGGGGGTGCTACTGTTAGAGCCCACTATCCTCGTTCTCCCAGACAACATTCCTGCCTTGTTCAGAACTTGGGCCAGCTTATCTCCCTTCTGTCTTAAAAACAAAAGTCTTCTCAAAACCAGTTGGATGTGGATCCCTAAGTTTATTTGTTGGAAATTATGGTTGGAAAGAAACAACAGAATTTTTCGAGAAGAAAGTTGCGCTACAATAAGAGTTATCTCTAAAATAAAGGCTTTGTTGGGAGAGGCTCTGGAAGCCAACGCTACATCAAGGAATGAAACAAGATTGCTCATAGAAGAAGAGAATTGGCTTAAAGAATTAGTTCCAAAGCTAAAGGAAAGGCCCCCTCAATCTGTCCCTGTTCATTCCAGCTGGGAGATCAGGCTGGAAGAATAAGAATTTATCAAGTGGAGATCGGCCTTGGAAGAGCATTGTTTATTCTTCGATGGGGCTTCTAAAGGAAACCCTAGGGTCACTGGCAGTGGGGGAGTTCTATTGAGCCCTGGAGGCTTTCCGGATCTGAGATTCCATTGGGGTCTAGGAATTGAAACTAACAACAGAGCGGAGGCTCTGGCATTGTGGCAAGGGCTGACTCAGGCGATCAAAAGAAATATCCTTTCTCTCGCAGTCTTCGGAGACTCAAGACTCATCATCCAGGCCATGATTCGTCTTAAGAACTCTCACCAGATTCAGTTAGCCTCTATCATTAGGAAAATCAGACTTCTGCTCCCTAAATTCAACAAAATATCTTTCTTTCATATCTTAAGGAACCTAAACTCCCTAGCTGATAATGAGGCCAACCTTGGTGTCCTCTGCTCTCGAAGATCCCTGGTAATAAACTCAACTGAATCATCTTGCTCAATACCTTAAATTTCCAGCTCGACCCTCCATCCCTATTTGAAAGAGGAGCTCTCTGTTAAATCAATTTTGTAACCAGACCACCCAAAGCTGAATCCAGATTCCGAGTATGCTCTCTATTATTTGATATGTCTCTGTCTCCCCAACGAATTTAAAGATTCCAAATGGGCATATCCAAGCTCAGTTTTGATTTTCCTCTGTCTATCCCTTTTGCCGGATTGGACCAGAAATTTCAGAGTCGGTCTTCCCCGGGAAACAGCATCTGCGAATCCTCCCATTCTCTGTTGGCAATATCAGCTGTGGAAATCTTTCCTTCATTCTGCGGTCACCAGTCTTGTGCCAAGGAAGTCTGCTGGAACGGTTCATCACAGATTCGCAGGCAGCCCATCTGAAGCGAAAATCGATATTCAGTCAACTCATGATCCGCTTGAAGACTTTGCAGGAGGCGCCATCTCATCTACAGCCTTCAACACGCAGAAGTAGTTTATCTCTTCAGCTCAGAACCTTGATTTGACCTGCATTTCTCTCGGATTGGATCTGCATTTTCACATATTCCCCTATTCTCTATAATGGACTCTTCAGACTTGTAAAGCATGCGGTAGCTGGTTTACCGCCCATTTCAATATAACCGTTATTGTCCAAAAAAAAATATCATTAAAGAGTTTAATTAGCATTAATCAAAGGATCATTAAACAACAGATTAGGGTTAACCCCAATGTGATTTAAAAGCATGTTTTAGGTGGTAGAATGTCATGTTAAAATAATATCCCACTCTTAAATTCTTAATAAAGGGTCAAATAAAGTGCAATATGTTCCTTGTGATAACACTGGAAATGAAATAAGATTCAGTTATGACATTTAAACCAAAATACAACTGAATTTTACTTCCATTCATTGTGCATAATATTCAATTTTTTGTCTCTATTACCAGTGCTACAAGCACCCAAAATTAACAAATTTCATATAATTGTTTCTACAATTACTACCGAAGAAGTAGGTTCTAGTCTTTAAGCAATTAAATATTTGCAATTTTTTTCATTATGATGCTTAAGTTTAATGTTATGTTGAATTGTTATTGCAAGTTCTTGAAATTCCTCCAAAGAAATGTGGAAAACAAGCAAAGATGGTCGATCTTGTAGAAGATGAGGAAACCAAACTAAATTCAACATTATTTTTTGATACATCCTACAATATTGGTCAGAAATTGAGGATTGGAGTGAAATGTTGATTTCTTTGAGTTGAGTGACTTCTCGGATGAACTTTTAGAGGATGCAGATGGACTTATTGATGTTAATAAGTCAACCCTCCACAAAATAGTAGCTAGACCTATTATTATTCAATACACATACATGGTATGTTGTAATTTAACTTAGGCTAATGTTAAAACTCATACAATTGTGAATGAGAGAATAGAAATGGTAGGCTCATTTAGGGTTGAGGATATCTACTTTATTTACAAATTTCCAAAACTATAAGTTAAATTTGACAAAGAATTCCTTAAAACCTTCATGGTCCAAGAAAATATTAAATATGAAAGGGAAAAGGAAATCTTAATAAAAGATTGGTGGTGTGATGAGGATGCCTTCAAAATCAAGGGAAAAGATATATACCCCATTAGGAGGATGAAAGAAGCCCAAGCAACCATTACCACCATGTTATGTAGGCTCTATGGTGAGTAAAATTCTTTACAATTCAAAATAGAATGGGTTTCCCTGTTACAATAGGTACTAAACAAGGGTTTCCTTGTTACAATAGTCATTCGATCAAACAATTGAAAAAGAAAATTGAGAAGCTTTCAAATGCCCCTCCTGGCTTTATGCCCCAATTCTTCATGCTAGCTTTTTTATTGGATGTAATATGCATTAGGATGCCATTCCCTCTTATGTAATGGAATTGGAAACTAGGCATTGTATCAATCCATATTTATTTTTCTAAATTATGGTACACAAAATAAATAAATATATATAATTATCTTAAATAATATATATTATATATATATATAATATATATATATTCATTTTATGATATTTGTAACAATTTTATGATCCCATTACATCATTTATTATTTGGTTATCTACCCCCAGGGTTTACTAATGAGGCCATGGAAGCCATTTCTCTAATTTGGGACTAGTTTCTTGATGAAACATTTTCTTATCTCAGAATCTATGGTTGTGAAGGGCCACCCCATGCCTTACCTAGATATGTTCCAGATATGCTAACCTTAAGAGGAATATCTTATAAAACTATTAGAGCCTTATTAGTTGGTAAAAGAAAATCTAGCCTTTCTTTCAATTAAATTGGAATTTTTTTTCCTAGAAACTCCTAAGCATGCCAAGTAAGAAGTGACAACTTTATAATTGCTTAAGTTATATTACAGATCCTTTAAGAAGCATGGCCCTCTTAATATTGTTCATTAACACTGTAAAACTCAAAATGGATTTAGAACATATGCAGATGAAAAAACATTGTTTGATCAAGTTTTTTAGGACGTCAGATCATAAGAAGATGTTACAAAAATAATTCAAAAAATACTAGAGGCCATGGTAAAGTAAATTTCTTGGATTTTCAAAGACACAGATTGTTGGCTTTAGGCAAGGAATTTATGATAGAAGAACAAATACAACATACTCAGGCTAAGTCTATATAGACTAAACAAAGCCATATTGAGCATTCTTGGTCTAAATATGTCCACTTAAAATTATTACAACCACAAGAAACCATTCCAAGGATACGCAAATTAAAGACATTCAAATTCAAGAGATGCAAACCAAGATGCTTGTAGAAACACCTCATCAAGCAGATGAAAAGGTAAAGCAACCACATTCTAAGCTTGTTCCACAACCTTAGCCAATACCAAATCTAGAATACCATATTCCTACATGTAAAGGGGCCAAATGCTTTTTAGAAGCTAAATGATTGGCAAATAAAATATCAATTGGCTCCAAGCACACTATCCAAAGTATTAGACGTAGATAAACACGAAATGCAAATCGCATTAGAAGATTGGTCTCCAAAAATATTTTTTTGTCAAAAATTAAACACTGAATCAATAAATCTATGCTCAATCATATGGAAAAGCTCAATGGATATAATAATTTATTTTGACATGTCTAATGTGTAATTTTTGGGAAAGACTATACTTAGTGGATCTTGCATCTTTGATATTCAACAATTACAGAGAAAAGATACATAAAATGAATTGCAACATATCGACAACTGAACGTGGCAAAACATTAATTAGTTTATTATTAATCCAACAACTTGTTCCACATTAATTATTAAAAGAATATAGTCAAGAGGGGACATTCAAAACTTAAATGTGCAACAAAATTCTCTATTATAGAAAAATTCTAGTTACTCATCAAATGTGGCCAAATTGGGATCCTTCTTGTCATTTTATGTTATTTTGATGTATATAGAGAACTTCTCCAATTGAGAAAATGGTTGGAAATTCTAAATTACTATGTGCACTATTGTCAAGTTTTTTTTTCTGTGGAATTGAAAACCATAATTTGGTGACTCGTTTATCTCTTTAATAGTTGATATCATTATTGTGCTTACACTTGAATACAAAAATTATACAATTTTGTCTTTCCTTTGATTTTTGTCAATGGAATAATTCATAAGTACATACTCGCTTTTTTCTACAGTATTATTAGAAGAATCGAGTTATATTATCATTTCTATTCCATATTGATTAAATTAGAATGACACTGAACATTTAATTAAAATATGAGCACGTTAGACAATAAGTTATTTAATAACTATTTATTAATATTTAAATTTTAGCGATTGTTTTTAAATTGCCAGTTAATTTTTAAGATTTTTTTTTAAATTCACCATTTTACTCAAGGTATCTTCATATCTTACTATTTTCTTGCTCTCCGTACGGTTAGTTGTAATTAGAAACGACAATTGAATTGCATATAAAGATAGTTTAATTTTCATTAATTAGGATTGCATCATAGAAATAGTATTAAATCCAAACTGGATAAGAAAAAAGTTAATCCCAAAATCCATTTAATGGCAATCGAGACCACATGCAAGTGAGAATCAACACATCAAATGAGTATAAGTCAAACTTGGGACCTTGTTCAGGTGATATCTCTATATAGTTGATTAGAGACTTTCCTAAGCATCAATAAGATAACTTTTGAAGTAGATTGTAAATCTTTCTTAAATCATTATGAACATTTCAAATAAATAATTCATTATAATGAGTTTATAATTTTGTTGTTATTTAATTTAGGAATGTATTCATGTTATTATAAATTATTTTAAAATAGTTTTGTCTTTATTTATATTTAAATAAATAATATTAAATGTACAAAAATACATTTAAAATTTTATTTTTCTGTATTTATCACATGATAATTTTCCATATAATAATGAGTGAGTATATATTGCTTGGAATGAATACACATTAAGCTTGTTACATTTACTATATTCAAATATCTTAAATCTATAAATTACATGTAACATATTGATAATATATATTAGTGAATCCTTACATTGCATATAACCATCTAATAATATATGGATTAAACAAATATCTTAAATCTATAAATTACATGTAACACATTGATAATACATATTATCAAATCCCTACATTGCATATAGCCATCTAATAAGATATTAATTTCATCCATGGATTACATTTATCACTATAACATTGGATTACATTTATCACTCTAACATTGTTATGCTTATTTTAAGTTAAATATATATCATATCCCTACATTACATGTTAAATATTGGGAACTATTTTCAATCAATTATAATATAAGAATTGCATATATGTTACCATTGGACTAGTTCTAATCTAATAACAAACCATCAATACCCATTCTCTAAACAAGGTTCATATGTATTCATGGTACCAATAAATACAGTAATAGTAATTCCTCACCATGTAGGATTAATTGAGGAAATGGGTCTCTTATTTGCTTGTGTTTTTGTTGTCATCTTGGAAATTTAAGAGAGCTTGTCGAAATGGTGTTTGAAGACATTGGAGTGATAGAGGAAGAAGCAATATTTGCTATTGGATTAGGTGTTTTTGATATAGGCGAAATACTTATGTTAGTATTTAAATGTGAATGGTTTGGTGCAATACTAGTGTGTGATTTTGAATGGTTTGAAATAACATTAATATTAGGATTTGCTTGCAAATCATCAATATCTATAAAAGGGGGTTGACTAGCTTCTATAATATTTGGTTCTTTGTTGGTGAGTAACATGATCACTGTAGACATTGAAGGACGTAGTATTGCAGATGTTTGTGTGCAAAGTAGAGCTATATGAACAACTTGCAATACCTCCTTGTGGTAGTTTTCTTGGATGTTGGGATCAATTATATTTGAAATGGTACCTGATAAATGACAGTTCCAAACCTGCACCATACATATATTATAGTTTGAATATTATTACAATTTTACTATTAAAAAACAATGAAGATTATGTATATGATGAAGAAATTACCATTGATAATAGAGAAGGTAAGTCATCGGTGTGAATAGGTGTTTTATTTCTTTTGCCGCTAATAATCTCAAGGATTAGCACCCCAAAAGCATAAACATCAACCTTTTCTGTCAAATGACCATGAACAAGATATTCAGGAGCCATGTAACCTCTGCAAAAACAAAAATAAGTATTAGCAACATTTCTAATAAGAGTATTTTTTTTTTTTTTATTAAATTTATTCTCACCGAGTTCCGATGATTCTTGTGCTAAGGTGAGTTTGATCTTCTGAGAAGTATCTAACCAACCCAAAGTCTGCAATTTTAGGCTTAAAATGGTGATCCAGTAGAATATTGCTAGCTTTTATATCTCGATGGATGATGCGTATGTCTGATTCTTGGTGAAGATAAGCTAGCCCACTTGCAGTCCCTAATACAATGTCAAACCTCCTTTGCCAATCTAGTATGTTTCCCAAGTTTTCATCTGTTGAAAAGTACAACTCTATCTCAAATAACTTAAATATAACTCAAAAAATCAATAATTATTAGCATTTAAAGGTTGATTCTAACAAAATTCAATTTATAGAGGCAAAAAATATTACCAAATATAAAGTGATCAAGGCTCTTGTTAGGAAGGTATTCATAGACTAAGAGTTTGTCTGGGCCATCGATACTAAACCCAAGAAGTTTGACAAGGTTTTTATGTTGAACACAACTTATCAGATTCACTTCATTCAAGAACTCACTCACACTCTCTTCTTTATTAGAAAATAGTCTCTTCACAGCAATCTCTCTACCATCTGGTATAACTCCCTGCTAACATGCCCAATCCATTTTATTAAACGATTATGTAAATATATCCATGTATTTAAAAAATAAATCATATAAAAACACATACATAAATCACCTTATAGATTGAACCAAAGCCTCCTTGACCAATTTTATTTGTGGGGTCAAAATTTTTAGTAGCAGATTGTAGAGTTTTAAATTTGTAATTTAATTTTGATTTGGATATAGCCGTTGAAAGTTCACATAATGGTTTGTAGTACCCTGCAAAAAAAAAGGAACACGTCAAATATTTTTGAAATATTGTAAAACCATGTTATCAAAGGCCACATTACATTTTAAACATTTTTTAAGATAGTCTATGCATTGTTCTTGGTGCTTTACTGTAGTTTAGATGCTTGAGTTTCGTAAAAAAAAAAAAAAGCAATAAAAACATTTAATGCTTTACAACCTAATACTGATATAATGTTGATTATTTAAGATTTAAACATCCATTAAGATTGTGATTGTTGACAAATTTTTATATTGTTAGGATCAATGTCTACATTTTTATTATTGATGTTGACATTAGTTCAATAGAGTTACAACTTGGTGTGTATAAGTGGTGAGTGACTAAAACCCTAAAAATGGTGGTGTCACGATATTAAAACATAATAATATCTCCACTCCTATAGACTCCTTAGAAATGGGAGAGGTAGGACCATCCTCCTTAAAAGGCCATTGTCGTAGGGGAATGAATTATGGATCCTTCCCCAAAAAACTATAACCAAGGAAAACACAAGATAATGGAATTGATAGTTCTTGGAAAAAACAACAAAGAACCTATGGTAAGAAATCACCTTCACATGCATCAACAACTATATTATATGCATGCATGATTATGTAGTGGCTATGAAATTTCTAGGATTTGGTCAATAGAGAAAGCCCCACTAACTATGAGAGTCAACAAACTTGAATCCTAAAGGAGTTGTATAGATCAAATTAGGTTATAAAGGATTCTTCAACATTACATTCACTAACATGTAAGACTAAGATTAAATGTTTGGAAATGGACCATACTTCTATATTTCAATCAACTTCCATTACTCTATTAGGTATGATGATTCAATTTAGAACATGAGGATTTCACTTCCTTGCTCATATAATCTTCACGTATTCTCTACCACAAGAATTTTGGGATGAAAAAACCATGAAAGGCATCATAATATACTTGGATATTATGTAAAAATCTTGAAGGTGACCAAAACATGAAGAAACACATCCTATTGTCACATCTATGTCTACATGAATCTCTCTAGCATCCCTCCTAAATCCATTTCCATCAATTATCAAAATGTGGAATGGATCCAAACCCAAGATTATGGGCACATACCATTTCTGTACATAAAGGTCCATAAGCATGGTCATTTTCTCTACGGCTACCCAAAAATTGAGGCAATAGTAAATATAGAGAATCAAAGACAAAATATGAGGATGGGCTTCAAAATATCCAAGGAAAACAAAAAACCAATCGAAAGCATAACTCAAAATTTCATGTCACGACAAAGAAAAATTCTCTTTTATCCATTGTACTTGGAATTGAGCCTCCCTCAAAATGAGGGAAACTTCGAAGAGGGTAGTTAGCAACCATCACATGATAGAAGAAAGCAATTTCTATAGAGAAAAGGAAAATCCAACCCTTCCCATCCCTAGCAAATGACCTAGGCATCAAAGAATAAAAACAGTAGAGGCAAATTGTGTAGTTCCCATGCAAATACAAAATAGGGAAAATAAGATCATGGAAGAATCAATCTCATCAACTGAGCATAAAGAGACTTTGATAACCCATAGAAAGATACAAATATGGCCAAAATTATCACACTCCACTCCAAAATTGAAGTAGGAATATCTAAACAACCTCTCGCTAAAGACAATCACAAAACTATATAAGGAGGCCATGTGAAAAAGGAAGAAGGGAGGAGGAAGCACATACAACCAAAACCATTGGACTAGTAATTTTCTTTTTTAAAATAGCTTTAATGACATGATAGGAAGTATGGACATGGTATAGAATACAAGTTGAATCAACGTGATAGACCTACTCGTGGTAATTAATTCCATTTAAAGAAATTTCCAAGAATTAGTATCTAAGGAACAAAGCATAATTACTAATGTTTGTGGACCCCTAGTGCCTTGCCTTAAAGGAGCCTTTCTTGATTCTATAAAAGAATTGGGAGAAATACTAGGGGAAATAGTGGAATATTGGGGGATGATTCAATGCCATAACTATTGAAGATCTAACTAGGTCCGGTCTTCATAAGTATCATTGCACTTGTATCAATGTATATATTTCATGAAAGCAAAAGAAAAGAAAATTATTCATTTTTCAAGCATGAGTTTCATGCTCAAGTCAAATTTTATTTTAGTAAAGCATGTTCTTCATGTTTCGAGGGTTTTGGGTCAATAAGAGTATTTGTCATGAGTCATCCCATTTGGACTATTTATAATTGAAATAAAAAACTATTTCTGAGTCAGAAGTGTCAAGTTGTTCCCACAAGACCAAGTCGGCTTGCCCAAAGGATGTGACCCTCCGCATGGACAAACAACTATATATTGGCATAAATGTTCCACCATTTGTTAAGAAATTCATTGAAGTTCTGAAGCAAGAAATGTGAGTTTCTTCAGAGGTAAGGATGCAAGTTTCTCTGCGAAAAGAAAGCGAGTGTTCTCTATGAAAAGGGATGTGTATTTCTCTGTAAAAATAGTATGAATTCTTTTGTAACATATGCAAGTTTCTGAGGTTGAAAATATGTGAATTTCATAGGTTAAAATTCCACGCAAAGATGCAAAATCTCCGAGGTTAAAGTTCTAAACAAGGTGCGAGTTTTCTGAAGGAATGAGCCTATACTTTTGTGGAGCAATACGAACCAAAATGAAGATTTGTTTCCTAAGTTGTGAGGATTCTGTAATGGAAAAATCATGGTATCTAGTGGACGAAATGGAGGGCTGGCTTGAGTCTTGTGGGAGGTCCTGGTCTTAGTCTTTGGGTCTTGGATATCTCATTTTGATATGATTCTATAAGAAGAAAAGTTTTTGGGTTTTCCCCTTGTGGGGTTATGGCCTTGGCTTGGAGAGCCTACGTCTTGCATTCATTGTTTATTGTGATCTTCATGTTTATGTTTTTGGTATTTGTTTGATGAAAAAGAACATAATAATATAATAAGAAGACAACAATATTCACAAGCAGCTATCAAGTAAAGAAAATTTTAATCGAATTTACTGCCCTATTGATTTCTCAAAATGGTATCAGAACTAAGGTGAAAGAAGGTCAGTTTGAAGGTCACACATTGTTGGAATTTAGCCGTAGTTATCTCTCCCAGAATAGCTTGAAGTTATTACATCATTGAAGGCTCTTAAAATTATAATAAGATAGCTCTTGAGGATCATTTCCGAAAGATCAAAAGTCAGAAGCACCCGAAAAAAGGTGTGTTGCAATGACATTCATTCACACAAGAAACCAAAGCTTATTATTGATCTCTATAGCATCCTAAAGCAAAGTATTATAAGAACTCTGAGATATGCATCTGAAATCCTGTAACATGCAAAGGCAATGTGGTAACCGGAAGTAAAGGACGATATGCGAAAGAAGGGCAACGAAGCCCTCTAAAGTTTCTATAGTTTTGTAACATGAAATTGTGGTAATCTCAGAACCTGTGGCACACCAGCAAATTGTTTAAAATTTATAAAATGGCAATTGAAAGAACTACTAGAATTTGAATAATTGAATAGTAGGCCGAAACTGTGGAGACGTGGAAATATTCTCTGATGCCAATACAAGCTACAGGAACGTGCACCCTATCATGACATCTGAAGCCTTTTACAATGTTCTCTGTGATCTAAGGACTGATGCCAATACAAGCTACAGGAACGTGCACCCTATCATGACATCTGAAGCCTTCTACAATGTTCTCTGTGATCTAAGGAGGAAGATGAAAGTATGCTCAGTATAGTTGGAAGCCTCTTGGAAAAAATATGTTGAACGAAATGGATCAATATATCCTAAAGCAAACAAGGAAGCGTATATCTAAATCTGTGACTGCATTAATGGCATTCGAATTCTGTGACATATTTCTCCATTCATACAATTCTCTGCGGTCGATGATGATGCGAAATATCTCTTCTTTTGCGAAAGTGATTCGAGCCACTTATACTTTGACTACTATAGTGATACAGGGATATACTCCTTTATGGTGATACAGAGTCTTCTTCTAAGCATAACATCGAAGGCGTCACAATATGATCCAAGATACCTTCTCTGTTCTTAATCCAAGGTCCGAGTTAAGAGTATGGTGGATTTTGTCGACATAACAGTGATATGCATAAACGATGATATATGTCATCCCCTTCAAATCCTGACAGGAATATAAGTTCCTTCTGAGACATGTTATGAGAGTAATATGAAACAATACAAGACACCTGATACATTGGACAATTATTCACGTAACATCTCCAATCTCTCTGTTAGAAGTCCATCTGAGTTAATCTAAAGAGTTTGTCTGGAGTGATTTTGTGGTATAAAGATACTACAATAATGACAGTGATACACATAGGTATGACAGAAAGCCATATACTTTTCGCACAATGATAAAAAAATAATTCATGTGTAAGAACCACAGTGATCCGAAGTCATCATGATTATCTCCCATCGAACAAAAGATCTGAAGGTTGATAAACAGTAATGCGAGTTGTATCCTCTAGACTTGACAATAAATGATCCGAGATGACGAAAATCCAAACTCTGTTATCTACCAAAATCCTAAAATTGATGTGAGTCTTTTAGTGATCAATGTCAACATCATATAGTGATGCGGGTTCCCTTTTTTGGCATGTGAGTTTGACATATCAGTAATACACAATATGCGAGTTCTACATATCAACGACATACAGTGATGAAATGTTTCCTCTTGACATGCGATTTTGATATATCAATGATGCATAACAGTAAGGCGAAATGATCTCCTAAGGCAAGACTGTGATACGGGTTATCTCCTGAAGTGACTTTGATAAGACAATATTGCAACAGTGATGAATGGCTTGACAACATTTGACAACTGAAGATTGAAGACAGATGGAAAACCAAGAACAAGATCTTTGCAAGGATGAAAAAGGTATGTATACTTGTGTCCTTCTGTTATAGTGGGCATATAATGATCTCTTAAAAGGTATGTATCAATGTTGCACTAATCATTATCGGGATAATTTCGGCGCGGGAAAAAATCGGAAAAAAATCGTTAAAATCGGGAAAAAATTAGTAATAATCGGGAAAAAATCGTAACATACAAAAATATTCATTTTTTTTCAATTTTTTTAATATCTAAACCATCTACAACATAAAATAAATACATTGACACATAAATGTGATAAAAGAACTAATATATAAGATGTTTAATATCATTTCTAGTGCTACATCACACATAACAGTGAATCATGTCCTTAATAGTAAGTCCCGACTCCTGAGTCCCAACTCAGCGTCAAAATATCAACAAAAAATATAATAATGTATCTCATGAGTCATATCATGAGCAAACTTGGAATTAGTTTGAGACTCAAATCATCCTGGTTGCTTAAAGTCTATGCTTAGAAATGTAGGCTGCCTAAAGTCTATGTTTAGAAATGTAGGGCTAAGTGTTCATTCTGCTCTCACTTAAGGTTATAACTTGTAACTTATGTTACAAGGATTGGTGCTAACATTGAAGTGTTTCTTTGCTCCATATACCTAAAAGAGACAAATCGATGAGAGAGTAACTGAAATGACCTGGCTTCTTTGCACCTAAATTTCACCCTTGAAATCTTGATGTCCAGGTTTTTTGAGGTCATTGTTTCAGATCTGAGGTTGTCTATGATGAGTTTGGCACAATTTATAGCATAATAAATCTCCCATCCTTGGTTTAAAACAGATTTACATGCATGAAGTTATTTCTGGTATCATTTCAGCACTGGTAATAAGGGTTTAGTTTTCTGAATAGTGGTCACATTCTCATCTTTATGCACCATTTTATGACAGTGTTCGAATATACTTGACATTCTTAATACATCTTCAAGCAGATCGATGCCTCGTCTTGTTAGACAATATAGTGTTTGAGTTCGATATTCATGTGTTTCTAACCCTGATTTTCATTAATGGCACTGTCAATTTAACAAAGGGGTTTCCATTAACATGGTTTGATCTTGAAAGGAAACTACTCTTATGCACATAATAACTCTTGAGTCTTGAATAAATGGTTTTCAATACATGATTAATAGCACTCATCTAAACATGCTGAAAAGGTTAAAATTGTTCACTGCTAGAGAACACTAAAACACAGTTTATACAGTATGTGATCTCTTGACATTGCTGCCAACATTTGCACTCTTATCACTGCTCATTTGTTACATTGTGAATGGTTGATTCTTATGGTCATAACCTGTTTGAACCTACACATACACTTGAGTATTTGAAGAAACATTTCACTGCTAAGAGATTCTTTTCACACAGCATATATATTTACGGAATAGCTATGCAATCACTTGTGTTTTCATCACTATCAGATATTCTAAATCTGTGATCTCTCATTGACAGCGAACTGTCCCAAATGCACCAGTAAATGTGATATAAGTGCTATTTTTCTTGAGTACTGTTGATACATAGGATTGGCCATTGTCTTCATAACATTAATGAGAAAAAAAATTAGTGTTTTTCTAGTTATAAATCGCGTTGCCCAACATAGCCACGATTTTTTCCATAAAAATCGCGATTTTTTTCATAAAAATCAGCCAAAAAAATAAAAATCGTTTTTATCGTGCGATTTTATCGTTTTTTTTTAAATCACGATAAAACGATTTTATCGTGATATTTTCGCGATTGGTGCAACACTGATATGTATACTTGTGTCCTTCTGTCATAGTGTACATATAATGATCTCTTAGAGGATTGAAATGCATCATAAAAATGTTGGTATAGAAGTATCCTCACAAAAGGCTTGATATCATTAGGGTTTTTGCAACTGATCCTTTAGTATTTGAAAAAATATTAATGACATGATTTCTACGGTTTGATTGACAAATGAAGAACCTAAGGTTTATGAACCCTAGCAAGTATTTGAACTAGAAAACCCTAGACACCCTAGCAAATCATCTTTTCTGAAATCCCTAGTCTTTAAGAATGACAAGATTAACATCATGGTGACATATTCTTAGAGATAAGTAACTTCTTGATTTTGTTCTCTTGTTTTTGTATATTTTGCTTAGTTGTACTTGCTGGTGAGAATTGCAGACACAGAATGAAGACTGCCAAAGTTGTGAAAGCAAGATGAGAAGGATGGTAGAACAAAGTAAATAAGGATGATATACAAGAAGATCAAAACCAAGAAGAAGGGAGCAGGCTAGAAATATGTATCAAAGAAGGAAGTTGGTGACATCATGGAAGCATACAAGGAAAGAAGTTCACTTACCGCAGATGGATAGAGGGAGTTATAAAAATCTTGATGGATACGATATTAATTAAAGCTTGGAACACATTGATTAACAATTGGAAGCTGAAGAACATGTAGCAGAACAATGTTGCAATATAAAGATAGACCATGCAAAGGAATATTGACTTCAAAGGGAGCAAGCAACCGATTTTATGACTCTACATCTTGACTAGAGAAATTCTGATGAAGAAAGAAGACATGAAGGTGTTAATTTTAGGTATGTTCTATGCTTAGAGCAATTTATTTCTACTTTCACAGTTAGCTCAATATCTTTTCCAGATTAGCAATCACATCATCATTAAAGTAAATTGCAGATAGAACATAAACATAGATCGCAGAAGACAAGCCAAGACAAGAGAACACAAGATGTGGCGCTAGCTAGGGACAAACTCCAATGTGGGTAAACCCTTGATCAATTCTTCTTATATGTTCTTCAATAGTTCAACAGAGAGAGAGAGATATAGTACATTTACAACAGAAGCCAACACTTTGACTTATCTAAATAAAAGCATAGATCATCTCTAAGTAGATGATACATGAGGTAGCTAAACTCAGTTGAAAACATGTTGCTTCAACTAATTCTCCCAGGTGACTCCATCACCCATCATAGTGCTGCACCTCACTGTGTTGCATCATGCTGCACCCATCATCACTATGCTGGACCTCATTACCATGTTGTACACATGACACTGCTGCACCACGATTGCTTGTTGTCATATGCAAGCACCATGTCCTTGTTGTCCCATCTATCATGCTCCATCATGATTGCATTTGCTATTGTCCCACTGTTTAGCATTGTTGTGCCATGTCATAGCTTGTTATCCCAAGTACCAAGCTCCAACAAGCACCATGTCCTATTGTACCACTTACCATGCTGCTGTCCCACTATTTAGCATTGCTACTGTTGTCCCAATGTGCTTTTGCTACCACATGTCATTGTTACTATTATGCTACCCATGCATCTTGCTGCACTATCACATTAGTATGCATTCAAACTTCATGGGTCACCTTGCTGTCACATCTTATCATTGACTGTATTGGTTCATAGTTTAGGATCTTTGTTTGCTATGTAGGATGGAAGATGGGACAACTTTCATCATAGGCCATCAAGATAGATCTAGCATCCCTCATACATAGGCAACAACATCCATGCTTGTCCAACCTTGTTTGTTGTTGATTGTTAGTGACAGATTGGTTAGGGCACATGCCTGTGGCCTTAATCTTCTCCAAGCTATACCCCAAACAAACCTTGGAAGATTGCGGCTTGCTGAAGGTGAACTCCTCCCTTACTAGGTTGTTGCCTTAGGGCATATGACAGCAAAACAGCCTACGTTATTTCTTTGTTGTGGTGGTATGGCCTGTGGCCTACCACACAACCTTGCTGTAGCATACGGCCTCCTCCAAATGTGCCCAAAGAGCCAGCGTTTTACTCCTCTTCTACTCGGCCTAGCAGCCTACCCTTTCGGCCCTAGTTGCCAATTTTAACAGAAGGCCTACATGAAGAACTAATTGATGACATGATGCCTTCAAAGCTAGATGAAGATTGAAAAAGATCTAGAAAGGCTAAAGTTTGATATGATGTGATGTTGTTAGGAGCTAAGAAACCATGTCATGAAGATGGAATGTGAAATAATTTGGAAGGTCGAAGCTCAGGTATGATACGATGATGCGAGAAAGGAGCCCTGTAACTAACACTAAGATATCCACAGTAGAACAAGTAGCTAATGAACAAGACACAATAAATCTTATGGTTGAAGTCTCCCTAGTTGAGAGGAAGTAAGGATTATCTCACTGATTGAGAGGGAGTGATGAGGGACATTGCATTCTCCATGTGTCATGCACTAGACCAAGACTAACAACCATAAGTTTTAGTGAAGGAACTGGTAGGGAGAATGGAGGATTGGATAAGCATCTCGGACTAGTACTACTTGAGGATTGAGAATCCAAGATAGGAAGTAGTCCTATGGACTGACACTCTTTTAGGATTATACAGGGTATCCAAGATAATAGTGGTCGAAGAGGACATACATTCTTTGAGGATTGGAAATCCAAGATGAGAATAGTCCTAAAAGGACATACCTGGTGAACATTCAGATGGAGCATGTGCCTTAAGAGGCTATGGTGGTGTCCATATGTATGCCTCCTAACATTGTGCTCTAATCTAGTGGAGAGATAGAGCTTGTTAGTCAAGGCCTTTCTATATTATTATTTGACAATGTTGGGTATGATGTTGATGCTTAAACATGGCTTATCAATTTGACTCTTCTTATGAGAATATTTCAATTTGAGAGTATCCTTGTACCAGTTGTGTAAGTATGAATACCTCCCTAGTTAAGCGGGAGTGTTGAAGATGTAACTAGGTTCGGTCTACATAATTATCATTGTACTTGCATCAATGTATATATTTTGTAAAAGAAAAGGCAAAAGAAAATTATTTATTTTTCAAGCATGGGTTTCATGCTCAAGTCAAATTTTATTTTAGTAAAGCATGTTCTTCATGCTTCTAGGGTTTTGAGTGAATAAGAGTATTTTTCATGAGTCATAAGTCCCATTCAGACTATTTGTAATTGAAAGAAAATTTCATTTTTGAGTCAGAAGTGTCAAGTTTTTCCCACAAGACCAAGTCAACCTACCCCAAGGACTTGACCCTCCACCTGGAAAACAACTATATATTGGCATAAATGTTCCACCATTTGTTAAGCAATTCATTGAAGTTTTGAAGCAAGAAATACGAGTTTCTTCTGAGGCAAGGACGTGAGTTTCCCTGTGAAAAGAATGTGAGTATTCTCTGTGAAAAAGGATGTGAATTTCTCTGTAAAAAGAATACAAATTCTTTTGTAACATATGCAAGTTTTTGAGGTTGAAAAGATGCAAATTTTAGAGGTTAAAAGTCCAGGGAAAGATGTGAAATCCCTGAGGTTAAAGTTCTAAAGAATATGTGAGTATTCTGAAGGAATGAGTCTATACTTCTATGGAGAAATACGAGCTAAAATGAAGATCTATTTCTTGAGTTGTGAGGATTCTCTAATGGATAGAATCATGGTATCTAGTGTATGAAATGGAGGGCTGACTTGAGCCTTGTGGGAGGTCCTAGTCTTGGTATTTGGGTCTTGGATATCTCACTTTGATCTGATTCTATCAGAATAGGAGTTTTTGGGTTCCCCCCTTCTTGGGTTTTGGCCCTCGCTTGGAGAGCCTACATCTTGTGTTCATTATTTATTGGGTTTTGGTAGTTGTATGATGAAGAATAACATAATCATATAATAAGAAGCCAACAATATTCACAAGCAACTATCAAGTAAAGAGAAATATGATCTAATTTACTGCCTTATTGGTTTCTCAACAATAATATCCCTTGGAGAAAAGATGAGAGGAATTGAAAATTGAGAGAAGAAAATCATTGTTTCAAACAAGTCACTCACTATCTAAGGCACATAGATATTCCCACCCTAAATGGGTTGTACACTTCAAGTGAGGAGGGGCCCAAAGAATAGTTGTAAAGCTAGATAGATCCTTTCTCTTAAAGGAGTTATGAAAAAAAGCTAAAAATGTGGTAGTAGAGGTGTTACCGAACATAAGCTTGAACCATTTTCCAACCAATATCCATGAAATGGGACAACAATGGAACTACACATGTCATCCCGTTCAAAATTGAGAAATTATGTTTGCCTCACTCCATCTTCAACAAAAAATGGCAGAATGGTGAAAGGAGGAAAACAACATCCAAGAAACCAAGTGTATGAAATCCAACAAAAACTAAAACATCTTAAATACAAACTCAAAGAATAGAAGAAAGAGGAGTTAAGAAACATATTCCAAGATAGGTGGCAACTAGATCAAAAAATGGCAATAATTGTTAAAATTAGCAACTAGGGCGATAAGTATTTATGGAGATATGAATTTATTTTGATTATGGAATTATTATCAAGTCGGCCAGCAACTTATGTAGGCTCAGAAGCCCAATAGTCATGTCTATTCAACCTCTACGTTTTAGTATAAATAGAAGAGGACTTCAAGTCATTTCTACACACACTTGGATATCTTCCTCTCTCTACTTGTCTTTGGGTTTTACTAGGAGGAGAGATCCCAAGGAAAAGCCGGAAAATCCGGAACTGCCGGAAAAGCCAGAATAGCCAGAAAAGCCGGAAAAGCTGGAACTGCCGGAAAAGCTGGAACTGCCGGAAAAGCCGGAATAGCCGGAACTGTCGGAAAAGTCGGAATAGCCGGAAAAGCTGGAAAAGCCGAAAAAGCCAGAAAAGCTGAAAAAGCCAGAAAAGTCGGAACTGCCGGAAACGCTGGGAAAGTCGGAAATACCAGAAAAGCCAGAAAAGCTGGAAAAGTCGGAAAAGTCAGATCTGCCAGAAAAGCCGGAAATGCCGGAAATGCCGGAACTACAGGAAAAATCGGAACTGTCGGAAATGCCGAAACTACTGGGAACTGCTAAAACAGCTGGAGCATCTGTCTCCGAAGGAAGGCAGCATGATGTATGAGGTCATGGGCAGCATAATAAGCAACATGATGATATGAGCATGGGCAGCATAATGATGCATGATGATATGAGCATGGGCAACATAATGATGAATGAGATCATGAGCATGGGCAGCTTGATGATGAATAAGACCAAGGAAGATGCAGCATGATGACCAGCATGAAGATGAGAGCAGCTCAGTCATCAAGGTTCAACACATGTGATAGTACAGCAAGGTGTCACATGGTAATGTGCAGCAAATAGACGAGATGCGGCACTATGATAAGTGAACGAGTCACCTTAGAGAATCAGTTGAAGCAATATGTTTTCAACTGAACTCATGTCGATATCAAAAGTCAAAGTGATTGACTTCTATTGTAAATGTACTATCTCTCTCACTTTCTCTGCTTAACTTTGAAGAACATAAAAGAAGAATTGATCAAGGGTTTCCCCACATTGGGGTTTGTCCTTGGCTAACGCCACATCTTGTGTCCTCTTGTCTTGGCTTGTCTTTTGCGATTTATATTTATGTTCTATATGCAGTTTACTTTACGCTGATGTGATTGCTAATGTGGAAAAGAAATTGAAATAAATTGCTCTAGCATAGAACATACCTAAAATTAGCATGGTATCAGAGCTGAGGTGAAGACAATGCCCAAGCAAGAGTGAAAGAGCAATCACCAAAGACAATAGGGACAATATAAAAGGATCAATGGGTTCCACATCTCTCTTCTAAGTTCACAAAGGGTGAAGTCGAAGCAGAACATATTATCGGAATGGCGTAGCAGAAGTTTCTGATGGCCCATCTAAAGATCACTTCATTGGGAAGTTCGGATCTAAGGGTGGAAGGAAAGGCAGATGCCTTGGTTGCAATAAGTTTGGCCATTATGCGAAGGAGTGTTCGAAGGTAATGCAGGTCATCAAGGAAATGGTCGAGTCTTCAAAGAAAGCAAGGAACCCCGCATCACTTTTATGTACATGATCGCAAGAAGAACCTGGTGGCCATCTCGAAAATGGAAGTGAAAGGTTTCAGGGTGGCACTCATCGATGGAAAGGTATGTGTTTGGAAATAGAATTTTCAAAGATGTTTTTAAGTTCAGGGTTGTATCAAAATGCAGGAAGTCCACTAGGGACCATGTCCATTGTCATGTAGCACCGAAGGTCTGTGAGTCAGATGGTAACAGGGATGCCTGAATTCAAAAGGAGCATGAAAGTACATGTCTGAGATGTACCGCAGGAAAATCTTACAAGGGGACCATTCCCCTCATAAAGCAGGTCCACAGGTCTGGAACAACCCAAGGGGTCTGAGATTGATAATCAGGATTCTCGCATATGCAAGTGGAAGAAAGCCCTCTATGGCTTGAAGCAAAACACCCCGGGCATAGTATGAGAGTATCGATAGTTGTCTGATAAAGTTGAGATTCACTAGAAGTGAAACGAATCCAAACCATCCGAAGGTTGTGGATGATAGACCTCTCATACCAGCACCTTATGAGGACGACCTACTTCTAACAGGTGCAGACCCTCTCATTTACAGAAGTAAGAGGGAGTTGGATTCTAGATGTGGAATGGTGAACTGCAAGCCTGTGACTACCTCGAGGATCTTAACTTTCAAAAGTTATATGGTAATGATGTCGGACCAGATTCGGGAAATGCCTTTGAATCTCATAAACTCATTCGCGTTGATGTTCTTGGTGAAATTCTGTCCAGACAGATGTTTTGCAGTTAGCATGGTGAGCTCATATTTGGTTGAACCTCACTGGATTGGTGCCAAGAATCTTCTAAGATGTCTTCGGGGCACAATCTCTCATGGATTAAGATACACTACCGGAAATATGAAACTGCATGATTATTCGAATGCTGATTGGGTAGACAGTGTGGAGGATCACTAGAGCACTTCTTAGAGCTCTTTCTCTTTGGATTCTACTTCGATATCATGGATGACCAGGAAGCAGAAGTTGGTTGTTATAAGCACCGCTGAGACCGGATACATATCTACGAGTATGATCTCGTATGAAACTACCTAGTTGGGGAAGCTCTTCAAGTGAGCTGTTTGTACCATTGTGATTCTCTGTGACAACCAGAGGTGGGATTCGATTATTGAGGAATCCCATATTCGACGATTGCTCCAGCAAATAGACATTAGATACTACCTTATCTGGGGTATGGTAAGTCTATGAGCAAGGAAGCTCCATCGCTATGAGATGATGTACAAGTCGCTACACTTTGTCTAAACCCTGGGGGAAAGATCAAATCTGTGATTTTTCCGAACGACTTGGAGTCGTCAAGAGACCCTTGTACAAGGGTCCTGCATGTTGTATACATTGAGCTCTAGGAGCTCTGGGGGCTTGTGGTTCTTACTGGAGCAACATACGACCATAGGGTGACTCACCCTCCCATGGTGGTGCCCACTAGGACAGGATGATTTGCTCTCCTGTGGACAGGATGATTCGCTCTCATGTGGACAAGATGATTCACTCTCTTGTGGGACAAGATGATTCGCTCTCTTGTGGGACAGGATGATTCGCTCTCCTGTGGACAGGATGATTCGCTCTCCTGTGAACAAGATGATTTGCTCTCTTATGGGACAAGATGATTCGCTCTCTTGTGGGACAAGATGATTCGCTCTCCTGTGTAGCAGGATGATTAATTCTCCTGTGAGGTTTGGATGATGTGTTCCCCATGACGATTGTGTAGCAGGATGATTAATTCTCCTATGAGGTCTGGATGATGCGTTCTCCATGACGATTGTGTAGCAAGATGATTAATTCTCCTGTGAGGTCTAGATGATGTGTTCTCCATGACGATTGTGTAGCAGGATGATTAGTTCTCCTGTGAGGTCTGGATGATGTGTTCTCC
>APFE030094245.1:43663-53687 GCA_000404065.3 Pinus taeda | reverse complement strand
CCAAAAAGACCAAAACTCAGAAATAACCATGGACCCAAGAGCGGTCTTGACCTTCCTCAACCTCTTCAACATCATGAATGAAGATGCAAACCGTGTATCAGCAATCTTCAACAATGATAGATTGTTGTACTCCTTGTAGATAGTGAGGGCATTTGTATGATTTTGCACAAAGTTATGGATATGTCTTGCATCCTCAATAATGCTTCCAATCCAAAGCACATCAGAAGCAGTGGATTTCAGTGCTAAGTTCAATGAATGGACAATGCAAGGTGCCCAAAACACTTGTGGATATTTAGCTTCCACAATCATGCCAGCAACCTTGCAAACAGGTGCATTATCTGTAATGATTTGCACACAAGAATCAACACCTACATCTTCAACAACTTTAATAAATTACTCACCCATAAATTGTGCATCCTTGTATTCGCCAAGTGTATCCACTGCTTTCATGAAAACTGCACCATTCAAGGAAGACACCATGAAGTTGATGATTGGGTGTCGCGCTAGATCTGTCCATCCATCAGAAACAATGCTAACCCCAGATGTTGGCCATGATGCTACAATAGGCTCAAGCATTTTTGGCACCTCTTTTTTTGTCTTCGTCAACAATGTGGTTCTCAGCTTCTCTGACCCAGGAGGCACATACCCTGCTGGAGCCCCTTGAGTTAGAGCTTGACACATCTCAATAAATAAAGGTGAACGTGCAACATTAAATGATATGAAGCTCTGATAAAAGAAGAAGGCAATGGTGAGATCAAGCTCTTCCCGTCTCTCTTTTTAGAAAATCTTGTCCATTGGACCAAGTGCTCTTCTTTTTGATGCTTGTCCCCCAATAGAAGTAGAACTCTCAAATGGAAATTTGGTGGTGGCTTTCCTCAAAAATGTAAGGGGGTCTTCATTCTTGGGTTTTTTTATTTTGAAGCCACATGTTCCATACCAACATTGGCCTCCTTTTCCAATTCTTTTCTCTTTTGTGAAGTAATAGTTCTACAAGCTCCAATCCCACAACCAGGTAAAGCCAACAAATGTGATTTCACACGGTAATATGTGCTTTTGAAAGAAATGTTACAAAAATTGCATTTCGCACATTGCCTCCTCCCTTTCCCTTGTTGTTTGGCCCATCCTCTCTTGTGACATATTTCCACAATGGATATTTATCATTGTCTTTAAGTCCTCTTCCCTCAACATTACTTGCAACAGACTCTGATGATATTGGGGGAGGAGGGGCATCTCTACCCATGAAATTCTTGCCCTTCCTTTGCCCCCTAACTGCTGCCTTTGATTGAGCCATGAATACTGTTACCTGTAAAAGAAATGAACAAAGCATGCACAAATTTGTAAATAAAAAATCATATACAAACTGCTGTAAAAAATGCAAAAAAAATGGAGGTGAAATGCCAGTCTTAGAACAGAGACAGTTTTAGCATGTCTTTTGGAAATTCAAGGTTGCCAGAGTATTCTGAGAACAGGTTACCAACGACCACTACGACATTGTTCTCTTTGGTTAACTTCTATTAAAAAGGAGCCATTTTGGGGGATGGATAGATCACCAAACAGTTTAGCAGAGGTCTATGGAACACCATAACACTTGCCTCTTCTTGTGTGAAAGAAAATTAACATAAAAAAAGGATGTCTTGCCGTTACAATACACATAATTAAATAGATTCCACTGTCCAGATATAAAGTTATTTCATTACAAATCAACCCCATTCATAACAACCGCAGGGTCCATACTATTATAAATTGGTAGCTATTCAGGTTCAGAACAGTCTGGCATGTTTCATGCAAGTTAACTTTCAAAAGCATGGCACCGGATTAACCTTTCAGCCTTCAGGCATAGGTTAGTTATCTGAAGTCTGGTATCAAACATAATGAGTGCACTTCTTAGCAATGTGTAGTTTGAATGGATATGAACACCGGGTTTTACCAAGTCAATTCATTGTTCCAAAACCCAAAATGACATGGGGTGTGTGATAGAAAAATGAATTACGTCCATTATGGGTAACTAGCCCTGGGTTCAGAATAATTTAGCGTTCTTATGCCCAGGTTAATTTTTGTTGTCACTTTTTAAAAATTCTGGTCAATGATGGCATCGAAGGCCTGTCTTGATTTATTTAAGGAAATGTTACAAGGCATAGCGAGGCATGGAGACCATTTTGCTATACAGTCCACTGTTCTGGGATATACTGATGACGAGATACAATTTAAAGATTGAGTTTGGAATTCATTTTGAGTTGGTGAACTGATGGACAGCACAAGGGGCCATAATGTAAACCGTTAATGGTTCACCACCCCATTCATTAGTTTATGGAAGAAATTGCATTCTACAAACAGTGAGATCAGAAATGCTGCAAATGCACTTACCTGGTGGTCGATTCTCCTTGTTGAATGCTCTACTTCCTACTGCAAACCCTTCTCGACTTGCCAACAGCTCACAAATCACTTGCCAAATGAAAATATTAATGAGCAAACACGCCCTTTTCATACCCGTGTTGAGCTTAGCGAGTCCTGGAAACAGGACACGATTCCCAAAATCGTGACACACAGGTGAAAATCGTGACACGACCTCGGATTCGACGAGTCAGAAAAGGACACGACGTGTCATTGGATTTGGACACGAATTTGGACCGAATCGCGTCGGATTCGCTGGATTTGGGATTCGAGGGGCCTCTAGGGCGAATCTGGTTATCTAGGTTGCTAGGGATATAACAGATTTGATAGAGGTGTATCGAGCAAGAAGGGCGAATGTCTCTTCATAGCTTATTCCTTCTTTCTAAGCATACCCCTTTGCCACGAACCTTGCCTTGTACTTCTCTATACTGCCATCTGCAACATACTTGATCTTGTAGATCCATTGTGATCCTACAACTGATCTATCTTCTGGTCTAGGTACTACTTCCTAGACAGCATTCGTCATGATGGAGTTGTATTCTTCCACCATGGCATCCACCCATACTTGGTGTTGAACAACTTCCTGAAAGCTAGAGGGTTCTTCAACCTGAACTACCAATGTCTGGTATTTGTCAGGTTGTCTACGCTGCCTTTTCTCGGTTTTAAGAGCTCCAAAAAACTCCTCTACATCCCTCAGAGTCTACCATACTTCTCTACTGGTTCTAGCATTGGTGGTGGCAGGTTCAACCAACTCCTCCTCCCGATCCTGTCATTCCATCTACTGAGAACTATCTGAATTTCCTCCCTCTAAGGAGATACTGGTACTGGTCACTGTACTCGATCCATGTGTCTGTCCTCCTACCTGTCCTCCTTGCTGCTCTTGGACTAATGGAACATCTCCTAACTGATCTTCTGCAAGCATCTCATGAGATTTCCTGAAAGCTCTGTCCTCCATGAACTTTGCATCCCATCTCACTACAATCTTCCTGCTGCTAGGAATGTAGATTATGTATGCCTTTGAGGTCTCGTTGTATCCTACAAGATACCCCTTTTATGCAGTATGATCCAGCTTACTGCGATTCTCATCTGGAATGTGATAATAAGCCGCGCTTCTAAATATCCTGAGATGACTGACTTCCGGCTTCTTCCCTGTGAAGACCCCTTCGTGTGTTTTCTTCCCCAATGCTCTATGAGGAGTTCTATTCTAGATATACACTGTTGTGTTGCAAGCTTCTGCCCATAGATACCTAGGTAGATCCTGATCATACAACATAGCTTTGGTTGCCCCAACAATAGTTCTGTTTTTCCATTCTGCTACTCCATTCTGCTCTGGATTATATGGAGTTGTCCACTCTCTTTTGATGCCCTCCTTTGCGCAGAAATTTGTGAAGTCTTTGTCCATATATTCTCCACCACTATCTAAACGCACTACCTTTATCTTTTTCCCTGTCATATTTTCAACAAGAGCTTTAAACTTTCAAAAACGATCAAAGACCTCATCCTTGGTCTTTAAGAAATAGATCCAGGTTTTTCTGGAGTGATCATCGATAAAGATGACGAAGTATTCGCCACCACTAAGAGCTCTTGTGGACATAGGACCATAGATATCTGAGTGTATTAATCCTAATAAACATTCTGCTCTATTGTTACTTCTGGAAAAAGTTGCTTTAGTGTACTTCACTAGCACACATCCTCTGCTATGGAGTTGTCCACTCTCTTTTGATGCCCTCCTTTGTATAGAAATCTGTGAAGTCTTTATCCGTATATTCTCCACCATTATCTGAATGCAATACCTTTATCTTTTTCCCTGACATATTTTCAACAAGAGCTTTAAACTCTCGGAAACGATCAAAGACCTCATCCTTGGTCTTTAAGAAATAGATCCAGGATTTTCTAGAGTGATCATCGATAAAGATGACAAAGTATTTGCCACCACTAAGAGCTCTTGTGGACATAGGACCACAAATATCTGAGTGTATTAATCCTAATACACATTCTGCTCTACTGTTACTTCTGGAAATAGTTGCTTTAGCATACTTCCCTAGCACACATCCTCTGCATAAGTCATCATGTTCACTACTAAGGATTGGTACTCCTATAATAGTCTCTCTGAGCATCCTCAATGCTCCATGGTGTAAATGCCCCATTCACCTGTGCCATAATTCATTTCGCTCCTTCTCACCATTATAGTTGTTGCCTATCAGTGCCATTGGTGATTCAAGATGCAATCTATACAACTTGTTGCTTTGAACCCCAATTTGCCTTTTCTTCTTCCAGCTTGGATGCTTGACGTATACTTTCTTTCCCATGAAGTATACATCGTATCCCTTGTCCTGTAACTGGGACACTGAAATCAAGTTCATTCCTAATCTTGGCACATGCAGAAAATTGGTGGCTCAGATGTTGGTCCCTGCTTCCATCTAAAATGTTATGGTGCCTTGTCCCTCCTGGAGTACATTTCGTTATGTTTCCCATAGTAATTTGGAAGTCCATTTGTTCTTCTTGATAGTTCGAGAAATGTTCTCGTACTCTAGTCATATGAGCTAAAGCCCAGCTATCAATGTACCAAACATCTATTGATGTTGAATTTGCTAGGCATGCGAATTCTTTATCATATCTAGTAGATAAATCTAAGACACTTTGAGTATCCATAATGTGCCAATTTCTGACGCTAACCTGTCCCAGCAACTGCTGCAAGAAAAATTGCGTCCCACCTGAGACAACCCCTCTCGCTGAATCTTTTGTTGCGTTGTTCCTTCTACCACTGGCAAATTTCGATTGGAAAGACTTACCTCTCTGTCGACTCACTCAGAGAGATTTTCCCCCCAAATCCAATCCTCTTGCCTTTAAACTACGCAATCCCCGAAATCTGCTAGGGAAAATGGCATTTGCGGCGGCATCGACTTTCCAGGGTTGTTGAGTTCTGTCATGGTTACAAAGATATGAAAGGGAAATAATATGATAATAATAGCTCAAAAGAGGCCTCTCCACTATTCAAGATGATTAATATTTGTCCATAACTCATGGAAAGAGAAAGCTTTGGTAATCTACATAAGTTGAATGCCTTGATGGATAATCTAGTTGTGGGAATGGAAAAGAAGTGGTTAAAGGATATCCATACTTTAGTTGATAAAGTGGAAGTTTTTAGTTGCAAGGAGAGTTACATCATTGGTCTCTTGAATATTGAAACGAGAGATCAAGGAGACAGGCCATTTTGGAATGAAGCTTTTCTACGGCTAGCTTTGGGATCTTATGGATGATTTACATAGCCTCGTGAGGTGGAAGCCTTGCAGTTGGGCCCAACGTATGTTTGAGATAATGACATCCATCGCTTTGGCATTTCTCAAGAGGGAGCGGAACACAGAGGCTGACCGTCTTTCCAAAGAAGGCACGATCCAGGAGTAGGGCAACTGGTTGATCATCGAACAGATAGATGGTGAACACCACCAGTTCTATCACAAGCCTTTTATGGACATTTTGAACTAATGATCGGACACTGAATCATAATTTGTACATATTTCTTTTGTTGTTTATGATCTGATATGCGGCCATGGTTTTGGTACTGTACATGTTTATTTGGTATTATCTCCCTGCGTGGAACAAGATAATATTTATTTTGCTGGTTTTTGTATCATTTTGGACACTTTTTCAGATCCTGTCTGGGCTACTTCCCTGCGTGGATTGGGTAGCTGGTGTTTACTGCCTATAAGGACGCAGAGTTTTATCAATAGAAATATCGGAATATGCAAATGTATCTACAAAATGTAATTTCTTTTACTAATGAAATTACGAATTTTCCATGGGAAAAAAAACTACGCAATCCCCTTGGAGATTCGAATTACTGCCCCTGCAGGAATTTCGAATTCCCTTCTCCTTTCAATGCTGGGTCCTTCGGCTTCTTCCTTCTGCTTTCCCTTCGCTCTGATACCATGTGAAATTTTCTAAATAGAAATCCTATTGCAGTGATTAATATAATTTCTTCTACTGATTATCTCAGGAATAAGTTATTCACAGTGTTCTTACAACAAATATCGAAATATATTCTATTGCAACCTCAACGACCCAGATTAGATTCTAATCAATGGATAGGATCATTTGACTTGATCTCCACCTTCTTCTAGAAGTTTCACCCACAGTTTAGGTTAATACTCATTAATTATTTTAATTTCCTAAGTTTAGATTTAGGGTCCCATTAAAAATAATTAATTATTTTAATAAAACTGTCTCCGGGTGGAATTTCCCATAACGATTTCTGGGTATTGGAGGATGCATGTGTATAAGCCTTCCTGCAAATTTTGAGGCCTAGAGCACATCTGATGCTACCCCAAATCAACAAGGAAAAGGTAGATATCAACCCTTTTGAGCACACCTTAGGTCACAATTAAACAATTCATTGTTGCATTATTTTGTATGGTATATCCACTTACATATTGTATTGTATTGGAGATATAGTGCAATTTTGTTTTGTAGCGAAATTGGGTTGCATGTAAGGGTTTGTTTAGGATGTGACACACTCTCTTATAGAGTATGGTAACCCTTGTCTTTAGTCCAAGAAGTTTCATTTCCTGTAATAGTGCTCATCCCAATGATTTTTTTCACTTTTTTATTTGATTTCATCTTCAAAACATTGTTAATTAGCTTATCAAATGAATAATGGTGAATCAACCCTAGGCTATTTACTTCCCTTTACTGTTTCATTGTTATCACTTAATTGTTGTTGAGACCAAATAAAAAAAACTCTAATTAACCTAAATCCATAGATTAATATAATCAACTCCAAACCATAATTAATCTAGTGGTATCGTTCCCTTGTTTTTTCTATCTCTATTCTTACCCCTATGGTTTCTTTATTTTCCCCTAAAACTAAATGAGAACTCCACTCTTTCCTTCCTCCTTGTTGTAGAATTTATCTTTTCATTTGCTACCGCTCCCTTGTCATCTTCTAATTCTCAGAGCCTTCTTACATATCAACCCTGGTAACAATGGATTTCTATTTAAATAATATCCAAGTTTGGTCTTCACCTTGTAATTTTATATTATGAATTAAAACAAAAGTTCCTTGGTATTAAACTTATGTGGAGTCTAATGGGAAACTTATGACTATCCATTATAGCTTAATATGAATTCACATAGTGTTTGATTAGGTCATTGCAATGCTCTATACATACTCAATGAAAATAAATAATAAAACAAAATCTTAAGAAACAAGATTCTACACAATAGACAAATTCCTTTTTAAGTATAGAAACATTCACAAGGAATAAAATACCAATAGAATATCGATCTATAATATATACAAGGATCACAATGATTTTTATTCTTATTTATAGAAAGTAAATAGTTAACTTGGGAAATATTATAGGTAATTTGTTGTCACTACGAGAACGACCCTCCAAAATTTTTGCCTAACTCAATTTTGGAGCCTACTTGAATTGTCGCTTCAAGCCACCTAGTGTCATCATGTTGTTTGATTTGTTATTCTTATTTTTTATTTAAGTGTCGCATCCTCCTAAGTTAATGTTTCCTAAGTGCCATCACCTAACCTTTAGAAATGATTGTTATGAAACCAGCTCACAAAAAGTTAGAAAAGATAGATAAACACCTTAGAAATAAACTTCTTCAAGGGGGCAACCTCCTTTACATTACACAAATAAACAGTTCTTCAATGATACAAATGACAAGACCTCCTTTCTATATATAGGAGTCTAAGGGGTCATAATATAATCAGAGCCAACATAACAATAATAATGTAAGAGCACAATAATAAAAATAGTGGGCTTCTATGGGGCACAATAATAACAATATGGGGACTACATGGGCACAACAATATAATAAGGGGGTTGTACTAATAACAATAAGGGTTATACTAGTAGTATAGGGACCTAACATGCCCCTCTCCTTAAAAAAATGTTGTCCTCAACGCTTGAGTAGTTCTTGATGCTTCTGTATAAAATTCTTGTCCTTCCATGTGGAATCTTCAGCGGGTAAGTTCTTCCACTTGATGAGATACTCTGAAATTGATCGATTTCGCAGTTGTCGGGTTCTTGTTTATGTGACTGCTCCAGGCTCCAATATGATTTTTCCTTCCTCGTCAAGTTCTGACAATATTGTTTGAACTGGGAACTTCTGCAAATTTTGAATGAGTGGCCACACTTCTTTGTCCTTCTTCAATTCATCCCATCCTTCGTTTATCGAATCTAGTTAGATAATAGAAATAGCAAAAAACAATGCTTCCACATCCTCATCCTTTCTTGAGAGTGCATCTGCCACAACATTTTGCTTCCCTTTTTTGTAGATGATTTCAAAGTCATAAGCCAACATCTTTGTGACCCATTTTTGCTGCTCTTCAGAGGATAATCTTTGTTCTAAAAAGTATTTAAGACTATCATGATCTGTTTTTACCTTGAAGTGTCTTCTCATTAGGTAGGGTTTCCATTTCTTAAGTGCATGTAATATTTCCAACATTTCCTTCTCATAAATAGCTTTGTGTAAATACTTTCCTTTGATAAGACTACTTTTGAAAGTAATGGGTCTTTCTTCTTGCATTAAAATAACACCAATTCCATTTCCTGAAGCATCAAATTCCACAATAAAGGTTTTTGTGAAGTCCGGTGTAGCTAAGACCGGTGCTTGGCACATTTCCTTTTTAATATGTTCGAAGGCCTTTGTTGCTTTTGGAGTCCATGAAAATGCATATTTCTTCAATAATGTTGTTAGAGGTGCTGATATTCTCCCATAACTCTTAACAAACTTGCGATAATACCCTGTCAACCTGAGAAATCCTCGCAGATTCTTTATGGATGTGGGGATTTTCCATTCCTTAATGGCTTTAATTTTGCTAGAGTCTACCTTAACACCTTCATGAGATATAATATGACCCAGATATTCCACCTCTTGTACTCCAAATTTTTTTTGGAGCTTTTTGCATATAATTGTTTCTCCTCCAATAGTTTGAGCACCCTGTCAACATGTTCAACATGATCCTTCCAAGACTTGCTGTAGATGAGTATATCATCAAAAAATACTAACACAAATTTTCTAAGGAAGGGTTTGAAAATGGAATTCACAGACCTTGAAATGTAGAAGGTGCATTGATAAGGCCAAAAGGCATGACCAAAAATTCATAATGACCCCCATGAGTTCTAAATGTTGTTTTCAGAATGTCTTCAGTCTTCATTCTGATTTGATGATTTCCTAAACGAAGATCCAACTTGGTGAAGTAAATTAATTCATGCAATTCATCCAATAATTCACCAATGACATGAATGGGAAATTTATCTTTAATAGTGAGCTTGTTGAGCTCCCTATAATCTGGACACATGCGTCATGATCCATCCTTCTTGTGCACCAATACTACTGGAGCAAAGAAAGAACTTTGACTAGGTTGAATTATACTATCCTCTAGCATTTCTGCAACCATACGTTCAATTTCACTTTTTTGGGCATTGGGATATCTGTAAGGCTTGATGTTTGGAGGAACACTTACTTCCTGGAATCAAATGAATAGCATGATCATGATCACAAATAGATGGGAGGCCTTTGGGAGTCTCAAATACCTTGGAATGATTGTCCAATACTTTTTGGAGATATGGAGAAATAGATGATTTCGATGTGGGAACCTCTAGCGAACATA
>APFE030094245.1:27484-43196 GCA_000404065.3 Pinus taeda | reverse complement strand
ATGAGTTTCCTTTACTACCCTTTCACCATTAGTAACCATTTCTTGTAGCAACTTATTCAAATTTATCTTCAATTCTTCCATCTTAGCGTCCATGCCATTCATCTTAGCGTCTATGCCATCCATCTTAGGTTCCACGCCATCCATCTTAACTTGCACTCCATTCATATTAGCTTCCACGACATTCATCTTGGCTTCAGTGGCCTTTAGTGAGAGTGAAATTTGTTGTACTTGGTATTGTAATTTTGATATATCATGTTGCATTTCTTCCTCTTCTGCACGAGTCATGCTAGAGCTTTCAGGTTGCTTACTAGGTGTTTCCATTTTCTTTCTTCGAGGCATCAATTAATGCTAATAATTCTTCACTATTCCCTTTGAATTCCTTCAAACTAATGTTTCAAACCAATCTTATGCAAAATTTAAAAAAAAATTACACACCTTTTTTTCACTTTGTAAGAGCTCGATATTGAATCCGTTGTATCTCTGTAACTGTGGATCTCGAATATCTAAAAAAGTGTCCTGCAATAGCTCTTTCAGTCCTCTTTCTAACCCCTCAAGTCTAATCAAGATTGGATTCTCCAAGGAAAAGTTATGCCAAATCTCCCACGGTGACCTGATTATAGACTAGTTTAGTAGAGCGAACTTGTACAAAGTGCCATGTGTTCTTGTTTTGACCTTAGTACCTAAAACTGATATACAGAAAACTATAGGCCATCCTCTTTCTGAAACTTCTTACGAAATTTCAATCTGATGCTCAGAACAAAAGTTATGACGATTTTCCCCAGGTCACCTGTTTGGAATGTAATTCGGGAGTCTGCAAAAACCCTAACTTCCTCAGATCATATCTCTGAAAACATAGCGAGAAAAGCTTTGAAATTCAGACCCAAAGTTCATAATGATTTCAGCTCAAATGGGTTTTTTTTTAGCTTCTAGAACGTCGCAGAAAACAAGTTATAGCGAAAATGTCACGATGACCTGTTTGGAGCAGCGAAACCCTAGAATCCAAAGCTCTGATACCAAATGTTATGAAACCAGTTCACAAAAAGATAGAAAAGATAAATAAACGCCTTAGAAATAAACTTCTTCAAGGGGGCAAACTCATTTACATTACACAAATGAACAATTCTTCGATGATACAAATGACAAGACCTCATTTCTATATATAGGAGTCTAAGGGGTCATAATATAATCAGAGCCAACATAACAATAATAATGTAAGAGCACAATAATAACAATAGTGGGCTTCTATGGGGCACAATAATAACAATATGGGGACTACATGGGCACAACAATATAATAAGGGGGTTGTACTAATAACAATAAGGGTTACACTAGTAGCATAGGGACCTAACAATGATTGTGTTATCTTGTCCAAAATTAGGTGAAGTCATCGATTTTCTTGACTTATAATCTAGCCTTTTTCGCCATGCAACACACACAAAAGCACACAAAAGAAAACAAAAGAAAGAAAAAGCACTTTTAAAGCAAAAGCGCACTCCAAGTTGACGAAGAGTTTCTCTTGAGTTGAGCGCACTCCTTTGGGTTGAACAACTGCACCCTCATTCATGCTCAGCAAGTGCACCCTCCTTGAGTGCATTCCTTCGGCATGAAGACATGCACTCTTCTAGAACTCATGCACGCATTTTCTTGTTGCATGTGATCCAAAGTTACTTGCAGATAAAAACACAAGAGGTACTGCTAAAATCTGCAAAAGATCAGAATGCTAAAATAGGCAAATAAACTTAGTTCAACCTGCAGGAAAAGGGTGGTTAAGGTCAGAGAACTTGTAGAGGACATCCAAAAGACTGAGATGAGCAAGTCAAAGGCAAAAATAAGGATGCATGCAACAAACAAACAAAAGAAAGAGAAGCCAAAAATATCAAGCCAAATTCTTTATAAGCGGGCTTGAGCAAGAAGAATAAACAAGTTTTTCAGAGAAGAGATATGAGATCTGGTGTGATCGAGTTGGATTATTGTTGGTATTTCTCAGTGATTATAGATTGTTGAAGGTGTTGGTGATCGAGGAATTTAATTGCTTTTGAAAGCAGAGAAGGCATTCATGGCTCTAATATGAAAATGGATGAAAGAGGAACCAGTGGGTGTTAAACAAGTTGTAGCTTGCAAAATTAGGGGTTGGTGCTCCTTCCAGTGGGTGCTGGAAAATATTTGGGGTTATAGATCCATTCAGTTGTAGCTGATAAAACAGAGAGTTGTAGCCAGAGAATTGTAACAACAAGTTGTAGCTTGCCCTATGAATGAATTGTAGAGAAGTTTTGAAAATTTATTTGTTCTTTGTGTGTTCCATTGAGATTGTCGATATTATTTCCTATCATGCTTATTTCAATTAATTGTTGATGTATTTAATCGTATCCCAATATAATTGCACAAAGTGAAAGAAAGTTTCAATTGGTAAAAATTCTCACAATACTGATTCAGCCCCCTCTTAATATTGTCCTAGTTTCCAACAACATCTTGGCAAGGATGGGTTCGCGCCTTGGTAACGTGATTGAGATGGGTGGGTGCATGGGCATCTAGGGACATTACATCCTCTCCCACCACGAGCCATTGTCGTCCTCGACAATCTCATCACCTCCTGATGTATCTTCTCTTCGAACTTGTGGATTTCCTTCTCCCATCTCTAGAGTGACTCTCTCATCTCCCATCTGTCCTACTTTGGTGCATTCTTCCAACGCACAAGATACTCTCTCCTCATGTCATTGTTGACTCTTGTAGTCATGTAGGAAACTATTTCCTCAAGCTATAACTCAAGATGATCAATAATCAACATTGGTCCACGTGATGGCTCTGCTCTCTTAGGGTCATTTGTGTCTAATCGGCATCGCTTCAACTGACTCACATGAAAGAATAGATGGTGAGATCGCATGTGAGATGGCAAATCTAACTTGTAGGCTACTTATCCAATCCTCTTAATCACTTCAAATGGACCCTCAAACCTCCTAGTAAAGGACTTTTACAGCCCTTTTAGCGTTGGAAATTGCTCCTTCATCATCTTGACGAAAAATCTATCGCCTACACTGAATTGTGCATCGCATCTATCTGTATTTGCCCACTTCTTCATCCTTTATGTTGCTTCTGTCAAGTTAACCCAAGCCAACTCTATGTTCTCCTTCCAACCCACCAAGAATCTCAAGGCCAAAGGACTTCTCCCACAGAATCCCTACGTCAATATGTGAGGTGCAATAGGCATCTTCCCATTGACCAACTCAAATGAACTATAACCTGTCACTAAAATCTTTTGAAGGTTGTAGTTGAATTGCACTACATCCAACAGATCTAGTCAATTCTCCTGATTGACTCTCACAAAACATCTCAAATAATCCTACAACAATGAGTTGATGCACTACATTTTTCTATCTGTCTGCAAATGAAAACTTGAACTGAACAACAACTTGGTCCCCACAAGCTTATATAGCGAGGCCCGAAACTTCCCTGTGAATCTCGTATCTCTATCTTACATGATGCTCAAAGGTAATCCCCAATACTTCACCACATACTTGAACAAATTCTTTGCTACCTCCTTAGTTCCACATTGTACCTTCATCAAAATGAAGACTACGTACTTGGAGAAATGATCAACAACAACCATTAGTCCATTAACCCCCTAAACCATCAATAACTAAGATATGAAGTCCATCGTCACACTTGCCCATGGTTTGTCTGGAATTAGTAAAGGCTGCAATAGTCCCCCCTACAATCTAGTATCTGATTTGTCTTGCTGACAAATGATGCAAGTCTATACATACTAATCCACATCACACCTCATATGCTTCCAAAAGCAGCCTCTCTCTAGTAATGCTAGTGTTCTACATTGTCTTGGGTGGGTAGCCCAAGGCAAGTCATGGCACTCCTTCAAGAGCACTTTACAGATCCCACTTGACATAGGAACATAGATATGATCACCAAATAATAAGAGACCATCACGAATGTATAATTTTCTAATCTCCTCTTCCTTCACCTGCATCATAATGTTTTGCATTGTAGTGTCTATCTCTAAACCTACATGAATCTTCCTCTGCACTCTTCTGCCATTTGTACCCAACTCTCTCCTGGCATAGGTAGGTCTTCTTCTTCCTCAATCACAACTAATTGTGTCTTCCTACTCAAGGCTTCTGCAACAACATTGAGCTTCCCTGGCCTATACTCAATCGTCATGTCGAACTCTACTAAAAAGTCCTGCCAACATGTCTGCTTTGCTGACAATCTAGGCTGAGATGCAAAGTAACTCATCACAATGTTATTATCTTAACCACAAAAGGTTTTCCTATCAAATAATGCCACCACACTTAAAGATAGTGGATGACTATTTTCATCTCCTTTTCATGAACAGAGTATCTATGCTCTCTATCCTGCAACTTCCTGCTCTCATAGGCTACCAAGTGTCCATCTTGCATCAAAACACCTCCAATGGGGAAATGGGAAACATTTGTATATACCTCAAAGGATTGCTCAAAATTTGAAAACTTCATTATCGGAGTTGTCACCGTCTTCTTCTTCAACTCATCAAACGCCTTTTAACACTTCTCTGTCCATCTCCACGATTCGTCCTTCTTCAACAAGTTGGTTAGTGGTGCAATGATCTTGGAATATCCCTCCACAAATCTGCTATGATAATTGGCCATTCCCCAAGAAAACTCTCACATGATTACACATTCTTGGGCTCCTCCCAATTCTTCAATAGTGCGGACCTTCTTAAGGTCCATTCAGATGCATCCTTGTCCAATCCAATGTCCCAGAAATGGCATCTCGGTCTAAGAAAACATACACTTTGACTTCTTCAAGAACAACTGATGATTCCTCAATGCCTCATATAACAATGCCAAGTGCTTCTTAAGTTCCTCCATACTATTGCTATATACCACAATATCATCAAAGTACACCACTACAAACTAATCCAAAAATGGTTGAAGTACATCATTCATCAAGATACAAAATGTAACAGGTGCATTACACAGCCCAAATGGCATCACCAAAAACTCAAAAATCCCATACCTGGTCACCATAGTTGTCTTATGCTCATCACCCTTTGCAATGCGTACCTGATAATATTCCTATCTCATATCAAGGTTCGAAAACACATTTCCTATTGCCAACTTATCGAAGCAACCTGTTGCAAGTGGTACTGGATATCAGTTCTTGATCATTTGCTTTTTCAAAGCCCTGTAATCGAGAGACATCCTCAACTCACTAGTATCCTTCTTCTTCTGAAAGAGCACTAGAGCACCAAAAGGAGACCAAGTAGATACTTTTAGACCAAGTTCCTTCGCTATAATTACCTTCATGAAGTTATGCATAGCCCATGAGTCCACAAGTGCTCAGACAATACTCCCCCAAACTCTGAAATCCACAAAACATAACTTGTGCAACTGGGCATCATGTTTCCCCAGAACACCAATTCTCATAGGAACGTCAAAATCTACAAACATACCTATCAGTTAACATACCTCCATCTTCTTGAAAGCTCTGATATCTACTCTAATACCACTTGTGTAATGCATTCCCTTATCTAACTCGATAACTAGAGGTAGTTACTATGCTAACCCAACTCTCAATGTGTAGTTATGAGAATGGGATATAAAAAAAATGTCGTCTTCTTTTATGTTTTAATACTAAAACAAACCAACTCATGATATTCGTCTCGTTAAAACATTTTCCATGACATCAAATTTCTCCCTAATTGGGTCCCAGAAACAAAAGTTATATCATTTTATAGTTCTCCTCCTACACTATGCTTAGAGTACCTTTTTCACCCACGTGGCATATTACCCTAATACCACATCACATTATGGTGGTCCTTGTAACTTATGCTTATCATCAATAGACGAGTCCCATACTTGTCCTAGGGATTAACCCCAGAGTCATCGTTACATTTCATTATCCATCTAATAAGTGATACATTGCAACAATAATTCAAAATCCTCATTTTGACACATATTACCAAAGCGTTATCAACTACAGTCTTTATTTACATTTCAACTAGTATACATATTTCTATTAACAAGATTGGTATCGAAGGAAATAACCTAGTATTTCTTAAAACAACAACATGAATAATGATTAAAATAGATGAAGAAGAAGAACACACATTTCTAATCATCCTTTGATAACATAAGTGTGCATCTTCTGCCTTATTTACGCTCTATATATGTTCATTATGTTTCCAAGTTGACAAAACATTAAGTTTGCATACAATGAGATGGGCCTATGCTTGGTTTACAATGGCATCAATTTTATTTGGCTAATGTGTTTTCTACAAACTTAAGCTTGTAATCATTTTTAACTAGGCACTATTTCAAGCTCCCAAACTTGGCAACATTGGTGAAGAGAAGCTTTTATATACGAGCATCATTTGAGCAGCAACTGTTCAGAAGAAAATAGCCAAATGCCATCCAACCACCAACTTATATATCAATCTAAACACTAAATACAACATGGATAGATTCTTAAATGGTATGAGTTTGTTGTATCTTCTTTTATCACAGACTCCTAACTTGGACAGGGTATGAAAGTAATCTATAGAAGTTTATATCACAAATTTAAAATCACAGAGACTAACCAAAACTCAGTTCAAATTCCTCTCTGTTTCCATCTTCAGTAAAAATTTGATGCTGGAAACACCCATCTTTTTACTAACTATGTGAGGCCCTTGAAAACCATTATTGAAGATACAAGATTTCTCCATAAGTAGGGATCAACTAAATTTTGAAGCTGCTCCGCAAGCTTGTGCTTGCTGTCAATTTTGTCATTAACGAAAGCCACAACTACAGTAGATCAACTATGAGATTCTCCAACACCTTCCTTTTCATTGGCTTATCTCTGACGAGGGCATTTGAACCAAAGACTTGTTCCCTTTATTCAGAATTTATACCCAGAGTTGTGGCCACGACTGGAATTACCAATGGTGCTTCCCTTGCTGTTATCATTGAGATTTGGAGTGGATGCTGTGGTGTTTAGTGGACAATGCCCTCTAGAGAGTTATGGTTGAGGGATGGTGATAATAATTCGCTAGCCAAGGTAGGAGAAAAATGATTGGAGAGCTCTTTGATCACTCATGTTCATGTGCACCTTGTGGATTATCAATCTTACTATAACACTAGACGCAGTGTGTAAGTTTTTCCTATATGTATTCCAGAGACCAATAATGAAACAAGCAAGTTTATTCTCCTTGCCACTCTATAGTTCCAGGCATACTAAAGGTCATAGATCTCACACAAATTTTGGAGACTTTTAGAGAGTTCAACCAGTCCTTTAATGATAGTAAAGCAACCCTGTAGCACACCTGTAGCTCCAGTCACTTATAGTCATGAATATTATGCAGTACCAATGTAGATTTCAACAGGTATGAATTTCAGAAAACATGGTTATCAATTAGAAGTTTGAAATCCAGCCTGTAGTATTCCCTCCTATCACATAGGAGGTCATTAAGTAGGCATCCAATCCTGGGTTGTTCAATTAGGTAAGATCAACCAACCTCACGAGCTCTGACATGCATTGGTTCAGGTATCAGTTCCCAGGTCTGAATTGAGTTGTACATAGGGATTCCAGTTCACTTTATAAGATAGACCTGTGTCTATGCTCTATAGTCCGAGCACACTTCCTATTACAATTTTCACATAGCTAAGGGAAGAATACTTTCAGCCAGTCCCTCAAGGGCAGTAATACACTCCCGAGGCACCCATTCCACTACAACAAATTTGTGATAATATATATTATCCTTAACAATGTAGATCCAACAAATAAAAATCATTATTAAATGAAGATCTGAGTCATGGACATTAGTATTAATGCAACTATTCCTATCCCGATAGTGTTATGGCTTCATTTAACAATGAGCTATTGAATTCAACACTCCATATGCACGAGAATTATAATTAATTCTTGGACTCATATTATGTAATTTCCTGTTGCATAACTACATATATATTTGTTTACAGAATAGTCAATTAAGCTGAGCTTTGCCTTGTCCAACGCTTTAAGTTACAATTCATTAGAGTATGATGATGTTTCTCCTACAGGGCCATGTTCAATTTTGAGTCCAGTCTCTATAGTAAAGTTTACATTCCACACATTACTTTATGCAACATTTATATGAGCATTGTATAACAGTATACCAGCAACCATATTTCAAACATATGTGAACAACCAGAACACAATATGTCCGGCACACTACTAGCATCATTTCAATTCAGTTGGACTAAGCAAGAAATTCACTGTAGAAGTTAACATGAGAGACACTTATCTCAAATGAAGATGGGCAACTGAGTTCAAGACAACAATTCTCCCCCCAATAGTAGACAAGATGCAACTAGGTGTCTCTTGCAGCTATTACCCTTGAGCCAGATTCCAGGGCTTCAGAAGGTTGTTCACATATAATGTGCTAGTTGAACCGGGGATTCCAGAAGTCTAATCTATCTCCACCCTTTAATCATAAAATGGCTCAAGCACAGGCTAGTCGAGCGAATCCAAAGGTCTGCTACCTCCACCCACCAGCCAATAAGGGAATCCAGAGATAGGAATCTCCACCCTAAATCAACACCAAGGAATCCAGAGACTTCACCTCCACCTTGAATCAATTTACCACAGTGGTTGCACCCAATGAAAGGAATCCAGAACACACTAGCACAACAATGAAAAAGTAAACAAGGCTAGGAATTTTCCTCAATTCAAGGAGCAACCTCCACCTTGGCTTGTCAAGGGAGTCCAGAGAAGACCATATTCACCCTCCTTCACCAGGAAATCCAGAGAATTGCTAGGATTTCCACGAGTTCTCCTTTTGCTCAACTGAAATATATTTCCTTTTTCTGAGAGTTGTCGATGTACAGAACCACTAATTCCTTTAGTTGCCTTAGCACAGCTCTCTATAGTCAGCTGCATAACATATGAAATATAACATATGAAATTTTACTGACAATTTACTCTCCAGAAATACTACACTAGTGACCACGAATTTCAAGCATGAGTTCTTAGAATTCCAAGTTTGTTATACCACTGCTTCTAGGCTATATCTTTCACGCTGCTCGTGATCTTAGTCTAACACTGCTGTACTAGTTTTGGTGTTCCTCCCACGCCATTCTCTGCATGCTGGCTACTATGCTTGCATTATAGTTTCTTCCCTTTGCTTGCATATGACTCTATAGTAACACAAATCCTCTGCTACGCTACTTGAATTCCTTACCTTGAGTAAGACTCTACGGTAGCACGAATTCTCTGCTAAGCTACTCGAATTCCACTCTGTCTCCTTTTGTTTGCTTTCCTTTTCCTATTCTCTATGTGTCTAGTCTCTCTCCTTTACTCGAAATTTTCTCCCTCGATTTCGTGCACTTCCTGCGCTGTAGTTGTTCGAAATCTACTTCCTGGTGGTTATTTTCCAGTATGTCTCAAATCCTCTGGACCAATCAAAATTGCTCAATGGACCAATCAAAATTGCTCAATGTATTTTTTTGTTTCCATATTTTTTTCGTTTAGCCTTGTCATCTTTGGTTTGTTTTTAACCAATCACCATAGTGCCACTTAATCCCCGATCCCTTACTTGCCATGTGTCAGCCTCCATAGCCATAACAAAAAAATCAAAGTATATCCCAAGCAGTAATCCTCCTCAGCCCCCTTGACTCAGCCCACATATATATATACAACATCTGCAAAGGTGAAAAATGACCAGGGCCATCACAACCTGTTACACCCGAGCATACACTTGAGTCAATGCGTGTCAAGTCCTCTGGATGTGTGACACTGGTAAAGTTTATGGTAATGGTTGTGAACAACTTAAGACTACTATTTCTGGACTACACTTCTAGCACTTATACTTGTTGACGTGTGAGACATGTTAGGTTAGTAGAATTTACATTCATTCTTCATCCCAAGTATAATACCGACATAAAACTTCCACATCAACATTTATCATAGAAAGCACATCAATATAAGAGACACACATATGCAGAAATCTCTCTATAATATACTTCCGAAATATTACATGGGTTCTGGCACACACCTAACTACTGAAATCCAAGCCTTGCTTCACCCAACCAAGTTCCCCATAGAAAACCCACAAGTCCTAGCTCACATGGTTCAGTCATTCCACAACAAGAAACCCATCTCCGTTCCAACTCCTAGCTCACATGGTTAAGTCATTCCACAAGACCCTCGCATGGTATTGTTTTCTAAGTTTCACTGTGCTGTTGATACACCTCACGTTTTTTTGTTACTATGTATTGCGACTGTGGATACTAATCATATTGCAGCACTCCTCCTGTCATACATTTGGTATAAATAGATGGTGAAAATCTGATATGTAAACAACTGATACTTTATGTTTGCCAAATTATATATTTTTCAAAATTATACTGATTCATCTATAAAAACCAACGGTTTGTTCCCTCTGGACAAAAAGAACCTCGCATGATTCGATCATTCCACAAGACACTCACACGATTCAGTCGTCCCACCAAACAACTCGCACAATTTCATACGATTCGGGTGGGTTGGTTCACATCTATCGTGCGGCAGAGAGAGCTCTCCCCTTCATTCGGTTCACTGTGGTTGTATTTTCATGAATTGAACTCATGATTTTAGGAAAAAAGAAAAAATTAAATTCGAAACTAGACGTCTGCTTGAAACAGAGCATTGACCGTATAGACTTGCGGTTGAAAGCTTTGACCGTATAAGCCGTTTCATTTGTATAAAGTGAACTTAGCCGTTTCATTAGTCTACAGTGAACTTATAATTTATAAAATGTTTAGTTAAATATGATATAAGATATATATATAATATTTAAAAAAGGTTTGTTTGTTTAATGATCTGTGTTTTGTGTTTTTAGTTTGGACTTGTGTTGTGTTTTTAGGGTAAAGTTTATGGGTTTGAGAAAATTTTGGATTAAGGCATTCTAATCATCAAAATTAGTGAGATAGGATTTTATCTGATTTAAGAACGCCCGAGTTCTAAGCTATTAGATTTTAGGGTGTAGATCCCATACAGGCCAATTCATTCTATATCATTTGCTAAAAAACTCATCCTCAATGGAAATTGAGGATACATTTTTTTAAATAAAAAATTTATATTTTATTTTTAATTTTAATTTTATTAAAAATAATAAATATAATAACCAAAAAAATCACCATTTCCTTAGGGGTAGAAAGTAAAAAAGAAATCCATTACGGGAAGCTGTTCTTATTATCGCTTCAACTTTAAGTTTCCCAAAATAAAGGATCAAAATAACAAGAACTGCCCACATGCTCACCCAGCATTTATATGGCTTTTCTGCAGAGAAAAAATAATATATATCATAATATTATTCATATTGATTTGATTGAATGTATATATAATTTAATTTAATTATGATTTTTTTGTTATTTAAAATGTATTCCATATTTTGAAAAAAATTATAAAATATATAATAATAACTTTTTTTCCAAATATCTAACCATTAAAAAATCATTTAATCTATTAATTAGATTAAACGCTACCTTCTGTTACCCTTGATGGCTGAAAAGGGCCACTTGCAGTTCCAGTTGGGGCTGGGAGCAAAGGGGCGCCATCGGCATAAAACTTGTCCCTCGCATAACGAGTTACACAGTTGTAATTCAAGGCCTCTCCTTGTATAGTTCCCTGTGGACAGGAGCCCAAAGAATTGTAAAGTGTGTTGAGGCACTGCTTACACTGATCCATATCAAGGTATCTAAAACACTGAGCCAAAGTATAAACCCCACTTGCATTTCCTGTATCAAAACCCACATTGCTGGACACAGCAGTCTGCATAACGGTGGTCAAAAGAGAAGCAATATTCCAATCCTTGAAGACCCTTGCATTTCCATCTGTGCCCTTTATTGTGGTGTTATCGCACCATGTAATGGTGGAGTTTGATACATCTGATAAATTCAATTTTGTATAGAAGTTGTGAGTGTCATATCTCAAAATGCATGAACTGAGAAAAATGGTCACGGAACTGTAACCCTCACAGTGTTCGCCAAGAGTCACTGTAGCGTTTGAAGCGCATGTTCGACAAGCAGAGGCATTGATGTCTCCCCTGCAGTTAGCCAAACCGTAGATCTTATCTCCATTCTGTCCATAACTGACAACACTGTAGCCCGTCTTGCTAACATTGCCAACCAATGAATTGAGAACCACCTTCAAGTTCCTTTGCAGAGCACTTCCATTGATGATATTATAGCCACTGCAACGGTATGCTTGGAGATCAGTAGGATTATCCGACTGAGGTAATGGTGCTAAGAAATCAGGGGGGTTATCCAAGTGGGCTAATGCTAATGTAAGCAGAATGACCATTAAGGTGAGAGATAATTTCGATTTTGCAGTGAAATTCCTTGTGCAATTACAGACCATGTTGGAGGAGGCGGCCATTCTGTAGCTTACATCAATCTGCGGAAAACTTAACAGAGAGTTGCGCTGTCTTTCTTTGATGAAGAACACCCCGTCGAAAGGTAAGAGAAGGTTGAAGTGCCTTAAGGATAAGTAAACACGTGGGTGGCTTGCACAGACCATGTTGGAGGAGGCGGCCATTCTGTAGCTGACATCAATCTGCGGAAAACTTAACAGAGAGTTGCGCTGTCTTTCTTTGATGAAGAACACCCCGTCGAAAGTGCCGTAAGGGTAAGTAAACACTTGGGTGGCTTGACTTGACTTCAGAATTGAATGGTGTTTGGTAAGAGAAGGTTGAAGTGCCGTAAGGGTTGGTAAACACTTGGGTGGCTTGACTTGACTTCAGAATTGAATGGTGTTTGGTATTGTGTCGGGCTTTAGCTTTATCTAAATCCTGTCAAACATACAGTGTTACAAGGAAATAGGCGCAGTTTATTTAGAATTCGGGTGAGAATTTCTAATTGTAAATTTTTTACAATCCTAGTGTTTTAGGGTGGTTTTTAGAGTGCTGAATTAGTAGGTAAAAATGCATTTTAAATAATAAAAGATAAGAATTTCATTTAAAATTGTTTGGTTTGATTTTGGCCAGAAATTAAAAAATGTACGTTGTTTATTTATTTATTTGAAATTTTTTGGTTTTAGCCTATGACTTGAAAATTTAATTTATATTTTGTTTTTAATTTTAGTAAATTATGAGGTGTAAAGCAATTGGTTTGTATGGCTTTTAGTAGTCCAAACAGATCATAGGTTCAAATATCATGGGAACTTCATACAAACTAAAACAACTCGTCTTTAGTGAGACTTTTTGGAAGTTTTTCCGATGGGTTTTTCTGGTCTAATTTCTCTAAAACAAAAATTCTCGTGGGGTTCTAAAAAAGTTTTTCCCGTGGGGTTTTCCGGTCTAATTTCTCTAAAAATCTCTAAAAAAGTTTTTCCGGAACCGGTCTAATTTCTCTAAAAATCTCTAAAAAAGTTTTTCCGGTGGGGTTTTCCGGTCTAATTTCTCTAAAATCCAGATGGAATTTATTGAAATCACAAGTTTGATGGGTAACCCTTGCATAATCAAAGTGCCCTAAGGGTTGAAATCACAAGTTTGATGGGTAACCCCTGTATAATCAAAGTGCCCCAACGGTTGAAATCACAAGTTTGATGGGTAACCCCTGCATAATCAAAGTGCCCTAAGGGTTTTTCAGGGTGTTGAATCCATACAGTAAAAAAAACCAGTTTAAATAACACAAATCAAGATTTCCCCTCAAATTTTGGAAGTTTTTCGGATGGGGTTTTCTGGTCTAATTTCTCTAAAAATCTCTATAAAAAAAATTCGGTGAGGTTTTCCAGTCTAATTTCTCTAAAATCCGGATGGAATTTATTGAAATCACAAGTTTGATGGATAACCCCTGCATAATCAAAGTGCCCTAAGGGTTTTTCAGAATGTTGAATCCATACAGTAAAAAAACCAGTTTAAATAACACAAATCAAGATTTCCCCTCAAATTTTCTGCCGGATTCCAGATTCCGGCACCGGAAAGTCCAAAAAATTGCACTAAAGACAACTCCCAAACTAAAGTTCCTTACTCATTGTTAGTGGTCTTGCTAGACAAGTTGAAGCCTTGAGCCTTGTGCCTTGATGGGGCCCCATTGCATCATTAAGTATGGGGGCCCCAAGCCTTGAGCCTTGAGCCCAGTAGGTTAGGTCTCCTAATGAGGGGCCTTGATGGGGCCCCCAAGCCTTGAGCCTTCCTTGATCTTCGATCCATCCTTTGCATCATTAATATAAAAAGTATAAAAAGTGCCAAGTCGAAATGGGGCCTTGATGGGGCCCCAATACTTTAGGATGCATTTTGAGCAAAAATGGCCCAAAGCAAAAATGGCAACAAGCAAACAAGCACACATTGCGACCCACCAGTTGGGGTCTCGAGCAACTGTCCTCTTATCTAGTTGGGGACTGGCTCAAGATACGAACCCTATCGGACAACTGAGATGAGCTCACTTCAAGTGGTTGACCACTTCCCGTTGCCTTACTCAAGGATGGAGTCTCATTGCCTTACCATAGGTACCATAGATTGTGTTTAAACAACCCTGGATTTAAAACCTCATCCATTTCAAACAAGTAAGAGAAATCTCTATCTCTCAATGAAGAGATGCCCGACTATTGGTTGTATTATTTCCGGGGAGCACCCATCCCACTATCTTTGCTTGTCGAGAGTCATTACTCCCAAGGATAGATGTCGGTTATTGGTTGTATTATTTTCGGCAAAGTCAGGTCTTGGGTAGAGCCCACGGCCAATTCAGCTCTAATGTGAGGTGACCTTAGGAGGAGGTGATGGTATTCGTAAAGTAAAGAGGGAGTCAAATAAGACCCCCGAACGACATTCTGGCTAAGACATCTCCAAGCTAGCAGAGAGATCATAGCCAGCTCCAAGAGGACAAACAGGAAACCTAATATGGGATACTGGCTAAGCTATCTCATGAAACAAACTCTGAAATCTAAGAAGTCAACTTGACGATCCCAAAACTTGAAGCTTGAAGGGTGAAACTTTGGGGGTCCCTAGGGGGTTTCCCTTTGGGGGGTATGTTACCGTTTGGTACACTAAAGGGGGACAAAAAGGGGGGTGTAAATGATTGAAATCACAAGTTTGATGGGTAACCCCTGCATAATCAAAGTGCCCTAACGGTTGAAATCACAAGTTTGATGGGTAACCCCTACATAATCAAAGTGCCTTAAGGGTTTTTTAGGGTTTTGAATCCATACAGTAAAAGAACTAGTTTAAATAACACAAATCAAGATTTCGCCTCAAATTTTGGAAGTTTTTCGGATGGGGTTTTCCAGTCTAATTTCTCTAAAAATCTTTAAAAAAAGTTTTTCCAATGGGGTTTTCCTGTGTAATTTCTCTAAAATCCATATGGACTTTATTAAAATCACAAGTTTGATGGGTAACCCTTGCATAATCAAAGTGCCCTAAGGGTTTTTCAGGGTGTTGAATCCATACAGTAAAAAAACCAGTTTAAATAACACAAATCAAGATTTCCCCTCAAATTTTATCTCGGATTCCGAATTCCGGCACCGGAAAGTCCAAAAAATTGCACTAAAGACAACTCCCAAACTAAAATGTGTTTCCTAAGGCATAAATAGATTTAGTGAACTGAAAAACATCACTACACTTGAATTTTGTAAATTAGAGAGCTCAAGCCTATGATTCCAAGAATTTATTTAATCAATTTTTCTTTTTCTTTTTTATAGATTTTGATAATATATTTTTGTTGAGAAATTTTTTTATTATTATTTAAAATGTGCTTTTAGATGCATAAATAAAATTAAAATAAAAAAC
>APFE030094242.1:7124-28082 GCA_000404065.3 Pinus taeda | reverse complement strand
AGGTTATTGTTTAAGAGTTGGAAAACTTGTTGTTGATGCTCAATGTGCTCTTCCACTGCTTGAACCTTAGAATTTTCTCTTAAATATGATGTGATGGATGGTGGATGATATCCATAAAGTTCCATAAATGGGGTCATTTTTACTACAATATGGAATGAATTGTTGTACCACCATTCAGCTAGAGGCAACCATTTCACCCATTGTGTCCATTTATCAGAGACAAAGAAACGAAGATATCCTTCAAAACATTTTTTTACTATCTTAGTTTGCCCATCAGATTGAGGATGATAAGATGATCTATGAGCTAACTGAGTACGAAGGCAAGAAAATAATTATGTCCAAAAATTTCCAGTGAAAATGGGATATATGGCGCTTACAATAATCTTTGGGTTTCCATGTAGCTTTTGAATTGTTTCCATAAGTGCAATAGAAATTGCACTCACTTTGAATGGATGAGATAATGCACAAAATTGTGCATACTTGGTAAGTCTGTCAACTACCACCATGATGGCACTCTTTCCTTCGGACTTGGGTAAACCTGCGATAAAATCCATTGAAAACTCCTCCCAACGTTGGCTTGGAATGGATAAAGGTTGTAATAGACTTGGGGTCTTAATTGTTTCAATTTTATTTTGTTGGAAAACCAAACATTCCACCACAAACTTTTGAATATCTGATTTAAGGTCATCCCAAAAAAATTCCTTCTTAACCCTGTGGTAAGCTTTTAAAAATCCTGAGTGCCCTCCTAAGGGAGAAGTGTGCAATTCCATTAGAATATTTTGTTTGAGTTGGGAATTCTTACCTAGGTATAAGTTATATTTGTACCATAATGAATCATTTTTCCATCTAAATGTATCAGATATAATGGTATCTTGTTGTATCTTTTGAATGAGTGCCCACACTTCCTCGTCATTCTTCCATTCAACCCTTGCTTCGTTTATCCAATATGCTTGGATAATGGAAATTGCGCAAAGCAATGCTTCCACATCCTCATCCTTTCTTGAGAGTGCATCTACCACAACATTTTATTCCCTTTTTTGTATATGATTTCAAAGTCATAACCCAACATCTTTGTGACCCATTTTTGTTGCTCTTTTGAAGATAATCTTTGTTTTAAAAAGTATTTAAGACTATCATGAACCGTTTTTACCTTGAAGTGTCTTCCCATTAGGTAAGGTCTCCATTTCTTAAGTGCATGTAGTATTGCCAACATTTCCTTCTCATAAATAGGTTTTTGTAAATACTTTCCTTTGATTGGATGACTTTCGAAAGAAATGGGTCTTTCTTCTTGCATTAAAATAGCACCAATTCCATTTCCTGAGGCATCACATTCCACGATAAAGGTTTTTGTGAAGTCTAGCCTAGCTAAGACTGGTGCTTGGCACATTGCCTCTTTAAGATGTTCAAATGCCTTCTTTGCTTTTGGAGTGCATGAAAATGCATCTTTCTTCAATAATCTTGCTAGAGGTGCTGCTATTCTCCAATAGTTCTTAAAAAACATGCGATAATACCCTGTCAATCAGAGAAATCCTCGCAGATGCTTTATGGATGTGGGGATTTTCCATTCCTTAATGGCTTTAATTTTTCTAGGGTCTACCTTAACACCTTCATGAGATATAATATGACCCATACATTCCACCTCTTGTACTCCAAAGAAACATTTGGAGATTTTTGCACATCATTGTTTCTCCTCCAATAGTTTTAGCACCCTCTCAACATGTTGAACATGATCCTTCCAAGACTTAATGTAGATTAGTATATGATCAAAAAAATACTAACACAAATTTTCTAAGGGTTTGAAAATGGAATTCATCAAACCTTGAAATGTAGAAGGCGCATTTGTAAGGCCAAAAGGCATGACTAAAAATTTGTAATGACCCTCATGAGTTCTAGATGTTGTTTTCGGAATTTCTTCAGTACTCATTCTGATTTGATGATTTCTTGAATGAAGATCCAACTTGGTGAAGTAAATTTATCCATGCAATTCATCCAATAATTCATGAGTGACAGGAATGGGAAATTTATCTTTAATAGTGATCTTGTTGAGATCCCTATAATCTGACACATGCGTCGTGACCCATCCTTCTTATGCACCAATACTACTGGAGCAAAGAAAGAACTTTGACTAGGTTGAATTATGCCAGCCTCTAGCATTTCTGTAACCATAAGTTCAATTTCACTCTTTTGGGCATAGGGATATCTATAAGGCGTGATGTTTGGAGGAACACTTCCTGGAATCAAACGAATAACATGATCATGATCACAAATAGGTGGGAGGCCTTTGGGAGTCTCAAATACCTTGGAATGATTATTCAAGACTTTTGGAGATCTGCAGAAATAGATGATTTCGATGTGGGAACCTCTAGTGAACATAATTGTGCAATTATGCCTCATTGTTCTTTATTTAGAAGCTTTTTCATTTCGTTAGAGATCATTACCTTTCCCTGTTTCCCTACAATAACCCTTAATTCAACTTCCTTTCCTTCCGAAGAAAATTTCATGAAAAAATCTTGAAGACTAAAAGCTATTGTACCTAAGGATTGTAGCCATTGGACTCCTAGTACACCATCAGCACCACCCATTGGAATGGAAAGCATTGGGCTATTCAATACATATTCTCCCATGGATAGCTTGATATTATGGCACTTTCTAGAGAAATGTATGGTTCCTCCACTTGCAACCATCACTTGACACTCTGGTACTGGATATAGGAAGAAATTCAATTCCTCGGCTATCTTACAATGAATAAAATTATGGATACTTCCCAAATAAATCAACACTATTACCTTTTTCATCTTGATATGTCCTTCTATCTTGATAGTTTGAGGAGTGGTAATTCGAGCCAATGCATTACAATATATGGTCGGATTCATTTCTTCTTTCCCTAGGGTTTGTTCCTGGTGTATCCTCTTCTTTTGACGTTTCTTTTTCCTTTTCTTCCTCCTCTTCACAATCTATGTAAAATAATTTCTTCTCAGCACACTTATGACCTTTATTTTATTTTCTATCACAATTGTAACAAATCCCTTTTGCTCTTTTTTCTTCCAATTGTTGTTATGTCAACCTTGTAGGTTGTGGAAGGCTAGAGGAAACAACACTTCCATCTTTATAGTTGTGGGTGGTAGGCTTCCTTGTTGCCATAATTTTGCTTTCCATTTTTCTTTCCAACCTAAATCCCTTCTCCAATGAATCAAGTTCCCAAAGGTGAACCTCATGTTGGATGTTATCCTTTAAAGCCCCTATGAACACATCAATCCTATGCTCCTATGGAACATCTTTTACCCTTATATTCAATTTTTGGAAGTCCTCAATGTGCTCCATCACTGATCCCTTTTGTTTAAGATTTATCAATTGGCTTAAAAAAGTGTTTATTTTTGTATCCTCATAATGTGTTATCATCTCTTCCGTAAAAATTGTCCAAGTGACAATTTGTTTACAAGAGCAAATCCATTGATACAATACAAACTTATTTGGTTCCAAATATAAACTTGTAATAGGTACATTTTGTGTGTTTTGGACATTATGGAGATCAAAATATTGATCCATCTGTAGTATCCATGTTATGGTATCATTGCCATCAAACTTCCTCATATCGATCTTTGGAACATGGTGAGTCTTCAATCCACCATTAGAGTCTATGAAATCATGATTAACATTTATTTTGTTCTCATCATGAGATTTCTCTATTACCTTTTCATCATTAGGAAGCCTTTCATGTAGCAACTTTGTCAAACCTTCCTTCAAACCTTCCACATTTTCTTCAAATCTTCAATGTTTTCATTATTTGAATCATGATTAACATTTATTTTGTTCTCATTCAAAGTTTTCTCTACTACCTTTTCACCATTAGGAAGCCCTTCTTGTAGAAACTTTGTCAAACCTTCCTTCCAACCTTTCATGTCCTTCTTCTAATATTCAATGTTGTCTTTCATACCATCCATCTTAGCTTCCACGCCTTTCTTTAAACCATCCATCTTATCTTCCATGCCTTTATTTAAACCATCCATCTTAGCTTTTGTTACTTTTTGTGAGAGTGAAATTTGTTGCACTTGTTCTCATGATTTTGATATATCATGTTGCATTTCTTTCTCTTATTCATGAGTCAGGTTAGAGATTTCAGGTTGCTTACTAGCTATTTCCATTTTCTTTCTTTGGGGCATCAATTAATGATAATTATTCTTCATTATGCCATTTGAATTCCTTCAAACTAATTTTTCAAACCAAACTTATGCAAAAAAAAAAAAACTACACACTTTTTTCACTTTGTAGGAGCTCAATATTGAATCTGGTTTATCTCTAAAATTTAGGATCTCCAAGGTCTAAAATTGCAAACTGTGGTATCCCTCTGAGTCCTCTTTCCAACACCACTAGTCTAATCGAAATTGGATTCTCCAAGAAAGTGTTATGCCCAATCTCCCAAGATGACATGATTATACACTTTTTTAGTAGAGCAAAATTGTATGAAGTGCCACGTCTCACCGTATTAACCATCAGATCTAAAACTGATGCACAAAAAACTACAGTCCATCTTCTTTGTGTAACATCTTACGAAATTTCATCTGATACTCATAGATAAAGTTACGATGATTTTCCCAAGGTCACCTGTTTGGGATGTAATTCAGGAGCCTACAAAAAACCTAACTTCTTTGGATCATATATCTGAAACAAGTAATCGAGTACATGGTGTGCATGTTAGCCATGCTATTCCTAGTAAATACAAACTAGAGAAATATAGACTTTCATGTTTCTCTAAACATGTAGGATGTGAATATGTAATAGAGGGAATTCTAATTAGATCTTAGGGATTGATTTGAACAATGGAAGGGCTTTATCTTCATGCAACTGATGTTGCATGGAGCCAAAGTAATGGGCATCTTCTTCACAATTTTAACTGTTAAAATTTTGTTAAAATTGGAAACTAGGCCAAATTCCACTTTGGCAGGTATCTTGAAGAAGATAATAATCGCATTCAATTCCTCTTTCCGAGAGGACACAAATTGACCTAAAGTTCATTGAATTTGGATAAGTAAAAGTGCGTTTTTGAATTTATGTTTCTATCATATAAAATCATCAAGGTCGACGTCACCTATATGTCGGCTCAATAAGCCCAAAATTCACGTCTCTTTAACCCCATTGAATTGTATATAAAGAGGTGTATTTCAACCTCATTTTACACAACTCAAGGGCTCTAATATATCTCTTAGGTAGTTGCAGCCTGAAGGAGATAGGAGGACAAGTATTGGGTATGTTCTTCCTTCCATGGGTTCAATCTTGAAGCAATATGGTAGTCGCAGGTCAGGAAAATAATTTTGGCAAGATTTCTCCTCTATTGAAGGATGCATATTCTTATAATCATTTTAGGAGGGCTGCGGGGTTTGTGAATCTTGGATAGGGGGGCTAAAAGGCTTTTCTAAGGAGAAGAATAGGATGCAGTACAAGTAGACATGAAACCTTGATGGAGGTTATTTGTAGCACAAAAACTTAGATTAGTTTTTCCTAAGGAAGGACCGCAACAAGTGTCTCAAGATCTGAGCTAATCTACAAGCCCTAACTGCAGATCTTCAACCTCAGAACTCATCAACTCTTTGAAAAGGCTCTACTACTCAATTTGGGGCTATCTTGGCCTCTTTATAATCAACAAAGAAAGCTGCTTGAAGTAAACTAGGACCAAGCTCATTTTGGAACCTATTGAGTTGCAGCTTTGAATACTATTGTCTACTGGTTAGGGCAGAACTTGTCTACTATTATTTGAAGACGGAATTTCAAACTTGTCTAGGTTTTATATTTGGCACATGGTTAGTGGTTCTAGTCATCATATTGGAAAGTCAACCTTGAGATCAATTGTACTCTCTTTCTCTCTTTGTTGAAAGTTGGATATTGATAATAAGAATATTTGATCAAGGGTCTTCCCCATCTTGGGGTTTTTCCCTAGCTTGTGCCAATCATTTTGTTCTCTTGTCTTAGCTTGTCTTCTGATTTGATAATATGTTCTTTATTAAGTTGCTATCAATGTGATAATGATTCAGTGCTATTGAAAGTGAAATGGACTAACAAATGGGCTAGTATAGAATTTGAAGTATCTATCTTAAGCAATAACATGTCATCCTAAACTCAACGTGGTAGCAGGGCTCAGGTGAGGAAAATCCCAAGCAAGAGTGAAAGAGAAAATATCACTAAGTGAAGTTTGTTGATCAACAACAGAAAGAAGGATGGATTCATTGTTTTGAATCAAAAATCAAAGAAACCTTGTACCAAACCAAGTCTCCACAAGGTCTGATTTGGAGCTCCTTTCTCTTGAAGAATATGTATGGAAATAGCCACAGTTGAAGTTGTAGATCTATGATTTGTGATAGTTTTAGAGAGGGTTGAAAAGAAGGTCAGTTTCATAGTAGCATACCTAGATCCAAGTTCCTATTTCAAGTCAAGATCCAAGTGCATTATTTTAGAGCATTCTTATCAAAATGAATGTTCCAAGATAGAGAATTTGAGTCTCTCTAAATAGTTGTGGTCCTAGGATGATAACGCACAACAAAAAAAGTGTTCTTTTGTTTTTCTTCTAGACCAAGGAGCTGTATATTTTGCAGACCTCTATTTTGCTGAGGTGTATTCCTTTCTCTTGCTGGTAAAGATGTGAAGTATTTTGAGGACATCCTCTTATATATCCCAGACTGAAAAAGATCAAGAAGTCCAATTGGGATATAGTCATATTTGAGGTAGAAGAAATAAGTCTCATTGACAAACCCCAATTAGGGCATCAATTGCAGAACACCGAAGTTTTTCTTTTTATTTTTCAGACCTAAAGACATAAGAAACAACATAATTATCTTATTTATGGGCAACTATTCTGCAAGGTGAAGAACAAAGTTTGTGTCTAATATTTGTGGGTTTGGATCTGAGAATATTCTACAGGTCTTGAAGGATTGTTATAGGTCTCTTAAGTTAAGTCTCATCTTCTGTAGGTTCAACAAAATAATATATATGACATCATTCTTGTGCAGTTGTGAAGAATCTATGACAATTATTCTATATTGCATGGGTAACAAAGAGTTTAGGGCACCGATTCAGAAAAGAGCTTGAACGTTCAGGCCACTGAAAGGCACTCTCCAAGCTTGGCCTTCATTGTAGAATTTTTTATTGAGAAACGGCGTGGAAAGTGAATATCTTCTTACAAAAAAGTAAGAGACATGTTGAAGTAATTCTCTTGAAACTTGAATAAAAAATTCCTAAAGAAAGATATAGTGCACTTAAATTGGTAGAAGGTGTTAGTGTCGGTATCTTCATCCCTCCATCAGTGATCGAAATTCTCTTGTTGCATTGCATTTTAGGTGTCTCATCTGATCATCTGCATTCCATTAGGATCGTGGATCATCTGATGGTAGTGGCATTTTATAAATTTTTCCCTCATGATCTTTACCTACTCGCCCATTTTCATACATTCAGGTCATTTACGGTCATTTTTTGTCTTTACATCTGCAAAAAGTTATTTTTAGGTTTTAGGTCTCATTAGGTCTAGGGTTTGTCCATAAGGTCTTGTAAAAGATCAATAATGGTTAGCAGGTGCATGAGCAAGTCAAATAAAGTCTCAGCAACAAAAATTTCAATAATCACATGCTCAGTGATTGATTTTTCCTCAAAACTTTGTTTTGAGGAAAAGCAAAGTTTTTTATGTTTTATATATAAAATTTTATGTAATTTCATTTTTCCTATATGTAATAATTTCAAGATGCAACCCTGGTCACTTTGCCAAGCTCCTGCATTCCAGCCCTTTCAAAAGAATCAAAAGTCAAAGCATTTAGTCCATCAAAGGCAAAAAAACAACTCAAACTACCAAAACAAAGTTTTAAAACAATAAGTGAAAGATAAACATTAGCAAAGTGGGTTTTCTTGAGTGAAAAATTAAAGCCATTGCTATATAAAGTGTTTTCATGACAAAGGAGGCTCATTTGTGTCCAAAAGTGAAGGAGAGAAAGTACATTTGCATTTTCAAAGCCAAGAGAGCAATTTTCCATTCAAAACAGTGAAAGTTTGAAGCGTGGCGCACCTGGGTCAAGGCGCGGCGCACCGAGCCAACACGGCGAACACAGAGCCCACTCCACGTTGTAATTTATAACTGGTGCGACACACCAGAGAGGCACAACACACCAGTCTACAAGGCCCGAAATCATTCACATCTTCCTCCAAAGGCTCTCAAATTGTAAATTCCTCATTGCACAAGTAAGTTCACACTCCCGTATGCTCAATGCATGAGTTTGCTTCAGTCTTCATGGTGATTCAATAGGGAAAATTTTAAACCCTAGCTCTTTGCACTGTTTGTTGAAAAAACACTGCCTAGGGTTTACAAATTGCAGTTTTTGATACTAAATCCTACCCCTATCAATTTCACTCCCTCAATCCCTCACTTCGTTTTCTCCCTCCCTTTTCATTCATACTTACCCATTCCCTATTCCCCACATCCCTAAAACTACTAACCCTAATCCCTACCTTCACTTATCCTAAACCCTAATCAAAAATCCTAAACCATAAATATCATTCCCCAAACCCTTCTATTCCCCAAAAACCCTACCAACAACATCCCCAATCCCTCATACACAGTCCCTCCACAGTCCTTATCATCAAGCCCTTTATTTTAGCAGCAAATACACATTGACACTATAAAATCTCTTCATACTCATCTAAGTAAAATCAAGCATTGGAAAACATGGAGTCAGATTCTTCTTATGACAGAAATGAGGAAATAGTCAGTGACTCTTCCAGAGAAATTCATGCACCAAGGAGACCTCACAAGAGTGGAAAACATAACCAGGAGGAGCCCACTTCACTTGCTGAGCTGTTGGCTTGTCCTCTTGCTATCACATGCTTCCAACATCAATCTTGTTACCAATTTTGTGAGATGGTGGAAAGAGTCAAATACCACCATGAGCTTGCCAGACTGTTTGTACTCCATCTTCACAATGGCCAAGTCAATTTGGCGAGTGTGACATTCACCTTGACACCTGAGACTATAGCTCAAGCAACTGGTATTCCAAATGTAGGTGAGCAATGGAATAAGGGGCAGTTGGTAGACAGAGAACATTATGAGCCTTATATCAAGGCTAGTTTTCAAAGGCAGATTAGTAGAGTTTTCCCTTTCAGGTACCTTCAGGACACATATGCTCCATTAATGAAGCTCATAATTAAATATTTCAGCCGTGAAGGCAGATTTTCTCGCTTGTATGCCTACCACATCAGATTATTAATGCATTTCACTAGGTTGAGGATGATGAACCTCCCCTATTTCATATGCTGCAATATCGAGAAAATGACCACATTAGTGCAAAGGAAACCTCCTCATCAACAGTATAATATCATCTATCACTTTGCAATAATCAAGATTGTGGTTTTGCATTAGCTTAGTTTACTGAATGTTTCATGGGAGGATTTGATTTCACATGAGGTCTTCACAGGCTTTCAAGTGCCCCCACCAGTTTTTCATGAGGCAGGAGAGCCTTCACATCAGCAAGAGGTGCATGAGACTCAAACCACCAGTGTGCCAGTGTTTGTCACATACCAAAAGGGCACTAGGAGATTGTTTACAACAGCAAAAAAAGTACTATCTCCATCTGGGGTGGAAGGGGTCTCGTTTCCTTCAACAGAAAAGCAGGTACAGGACAAGGGTAAGCATCCATTACATGCTGAGGGGCCTTCAAAAGGTCAAGAGAGAGATTTCATTCTCATTCAGGATGATGACACTGATTTGGGCTCCCAAAGCTCAAAGCTCAAGGAGATAATTCAAGAGCAGCAAGATGACATTCATGATTTGTCTCTCAACCTGAAAAGAGCCAAGTGGATAATTAGTTATCTGGAGCAAAGGAAAAAATAGTTAGAGGATTATCAAATCATCACGGAGCTCCAAAACATAATAGAAAACCGACAAACTCCCAAGAGGAAGAAAGTCAAGTTGACACCACTTGAACAAGAAATTGAAGCTGATCGTGAATCTTGGCTTGAGAGGGAAAATATGTGCTTGGAAAAGACGCTAAAAAAGGCCAATAGAGTGAAAAAGATGTTGAGGCACATGGCCTACCACTACTTGGCGAGAAACAAGGTGTGCAAAGCAAGAATCAGGATTTTGAAGGCCAGGTTGAAGAAAGCATTGAAGAAGAGAAAAGAGCAAGATAGACTCCAGATCTTGGTTGAGGCTTCCTTAGCCCAACATAGCACTTAATGAAGGAAAATCACCCCAAATTTCAAGAAATTTGGGAAAAGTTTTGCAAATTTTGAATTTTTGGCCTAAAAAACAGGTTTTTCTGCCTAGGGCGCTGCGCCACCTGGCGCGCGCTTTTTCTAGGGACCTCCTTTCGAGGAAAAATCAGCATTTTTGGATTCCTCATGGAAAAATATGAATTCCCTCACATGGCCAAGAAATTTTGATAAGTTTTGAACTTCCAAAAGGGTCAAAAACACCTCAAAAATGACCTTTCTGCCCCTTTTTGGCCACACAAGAAGTAGCGTTGGGAGAACTCATTTTGGGAGGGGAAAATGGAGACCAAATTTAGGAATTCCACTTGTTATGGAAAGTAGACATGTGGACCTTTCCAACAAGACCACTTGGAGAAAATTTAGTGCATGGAAAGGCCTCCAAAATCAGCTCCAAAGTAGTGCGGCGCACAAGGACAGGAGCGCGTCGCACAGGATGAAATTTTGTCATTTTGGCGAAAAAACTCTGTTTTTCGCCTAGTTTTTTCTCAGTTTGACTTTTCTCTCTCTAATAGTCAAAATAATGATGTAATTTGATGTAAATTGATGGATTTTGATGTAAATATGTTAAATTTTCACTCATAGAGGTAGATTCATCATGAAAAGGTAGTTTGCAACTGAATGAATCAGTTTCCTAGGTTTTAGAGGCAAGCTGTTCCATTGCCTACTTTTCAGTTCTTAGTTTAGATTTTGTTGGAACAACTCCTAAACTCATGAATTTGAATCCTAAAGCCTAGCATGAGTTTTTTTTTTTCTATATCTAGTACTTTTTCAGTCATTTGTCAAGGTTGGACTGTTGTGAAAGCTTTTGAGCACCATTGTACATTCATCTCTACAGTTTGGCAAAGGAATAGACCAGGGTTTGCAGTATTTTGTGGGATTCCTGTGGCAAGTTGATTTGGTATTGTTTCTTCTTCTATAATCCAAGTTTTACATGTATTTATGTATGCCATTCTCTCTCTCTTTCAGTTGAACTAAATGAATCAAGGATAAAGGTAGAAATCATTGAAGTTGCAGTGCTCTACCTAGGGTTTATTTAGTTATTTATGTTTTCTATTGTTTGAAGAGGATCCCTGAGACTCTCATGCCCTCTCCAACTCCTCACCAGTCCTAAGACACTCCATCCCATTCAATTTAAAGTAATAAACCATTTGCCTACCTTGCCCCACAGAAACCTCTGCAAGACTGTGTCCAATCCCCAGACCCAAATCTTCCTTTCACATTTGAGCCAGCAAACCATCATTAAATTGAATCAAACTCCTTTGAGAATATACCTAGCCTAAAATTAGTCTTTACATTAGTCATCTCAAGCCTCATTTGCTATATTTTACTGAGATTGACAAGGAGAGAGCCCTCTCTTGACCTGGTAGGGCTAGCTACCAGGTTAAGCGTGGTTTAATGTTACCCTAGATCCTGCCTTTTCTCAGCCTCAGGTAGATTTAGGCCCTAACATATTGGTGACCATACTGGGGAAAAGCTTATTTGTTTGTTAGTGTTATTTTTTTTATAAACTACATACGGAGCCTAAAGTTATGCCAGGTAGCCTTCGAACTGCACATTTCTTTGCGAGTGCATAAGTAGATAAAAGTTGCTTCAGTCAATCTCCAGTCTACTCTTATAAACTAAACATATGACTATCAAATTGCCCCAGTACATCAAATAATTCTATACTTTTGGATGATGAATTTAGAATTTGATACGCTGAACAAGTTGATGATGTCCATTTGATTTTTGGGAATAATTCAACACACTGGCTTCCAGAAGATACACTAGAGCAAATCCTAATCCTGGTCCACCTCCTGTGTATGAAAACCCAAATCTTATTCCAAGAATTCTCCGCCAAGAAAGTTCTGTAAGTTCTGTGATTCTTGTGTTTAGATCTCGTTCATGCCTAGTTGCTTTTAAATATCTTGAAGATCTTGAGCTTGACGAACATTTTGATCTGTCGTTGTTTGAAACTAAGTCTAAAAGTGTTGTTGGCTCTATTGTCCTAAATCCAGAGTTTGTCACAGATCTTGAAACTGAAAAGGCCAATAGATCAATTGACGATTATATCTTGAACCTTCAAACTTCCATTATGGCTACAAACATTCCCGAATTCTTAGAATCCGCATCTAAAACTCTTGGGTCATCTGCTATTGCATCTATTTTAGAAATTCCTACTGAAACTCCTTTTATTCCCACCATTCTTGTGCAGCTTTCCATCTTTGATCAGAAACCTGTAGTGTTTTCACCTCCATCCACTCCTTCTACACCTCAAACATCAAAAATTTATTCACCCCCTTCAACACCTCATACACCAGCCACATCAGCTGCTCCAACTCCTCCTACATCCCCAAGGCCAGTCGTAAATCTACCTCGAGAAATGGTTGCTGGATATGCACCTCTCATTCTTCCACAAAATTTGGATGCCATGCCTGCCGATTATCAAAGCAAAATCCCATTGTTTGATGGTACCCCTCAAGGTATCACAGCTCAACAACATGTTGATCGAATGGGTGATTTCTTTGATCTCCACGAGATCGATGCAGAGAATGTAACGATGAGATTGTTTGTGCAAACTTTTGGAGGCGAGGTCAGAAAGTGGTTTAGAGCATTGTCGGCTAGAACAATCAATTCATTGGAAGCACTTCAAAGACAATTTTTGGATTGCCGGGAGGTAAAGAAGAATCCTCTTCAAATTATTTTTGAATATGAGAACATTAAGAGAAATGTTGGTGAGACTGTCCAAGATTATTGTATTAGATTCAATTCTGTTTACAATACAATTCCTGTTGATATAAAGCCACCTTTGGGGCTTGCTTTGATTAAGTTTCCTGATGGTTTTGATCCTGATATGGCCTATCAATTGGAAGAAAGAGATCTGGCCACTTTGGAAGACATGCAGAAAATTGTAGTCAGTGTTGAAGAAATTATGCTTGCCAAGAGAGCTAGAGCAAAGGCTGAAAAGAAGGTAACCATAAAGGAAGAAGGTTCTTCCTCAGATCATTTGCTTCGCAAGATCGAGAAGATGTTTGATAGTTTTATGATTGCTGATAAGCCTGAAACACAAGTTAGAAATCCAAACTTTCGTGGTCAGCAGCAACCACAATTCAGAATCAAGCAACGAGAACAAAGAGCGCAAGACCAAGCAGCGCAGTAGTAGGTGAAGACACCCTTACAGCAGAATTTTGTACATGGTCCGGAATTAGATGATGAGGAGAACATAATTGGAGAGGAGAATCATTTCTTTACCCCTGATGATCTGCCCATTTATATCACAGAAGATGAGGAGTATTCAGAAAGCCCAGCTATACAAAGGGATGAAGATTTCATCTAGGCAAACGAAACAATTCTTGAAGAAGATTTTGATGAATATCAGAGGGGATACATCAATGCTTTGATAGCCCAGCAGTGACAATATTCACTCAGGAGTAGAGAAGTACCCATTAATCCAATTCAGAAGAGAAAGGAAGTGACACCACCAAGGAATGATTCTCCCATTGTGCAGAAAAAGTGAAAGGAGACAGCTGATCCTACCACCAGTAAAACACAATCAGCAAATGAAAGAGAAAATCAGCCAAGTGTATGAAAGGAGAAAACTAAAAAGAATGATGCTTCAGTCAAAGAGGTAGACAAAACTTTAGTTTTTAGCTTAGAAAATGAAATTTCTAAGTTAAAAGTGTTTATACCTTTGACTGAGTTGATGAAGAATAGCAGCTATAAAGGTCATGTATCAAAGATTTTGAATTTAGATCTATTATCTGATATGGTAAATGTGGAGGATGACCAACCTGAGCTGATCTTTGGTCCAGAATTAGAAGGTCAGTCTCAAGAGAGTGTTGTAGCTCCTTTTTACATCAGCCTTAGGTTGCATGATTATGTATTGCACAACGCTATGTTTGATTCAGGAGCCTCTCATAATCTCATGCCTAAGGAAATCATGGAGAAATTGGGTTTGGACATCACTGGAAAGTATCATGACCTTTATTCCTTTGATTCTGGTAGAGTAAGATGCATTGGTCTTATTAAAGATTTGGTTGTCAGTTTGGATCAGATTCCAGCGAAAAATGTTTTGATGGATGTGGTTGTGCCTGATATTCCTCCTAGATTTGGCATGCTTCTTTTCAGATCTTAGGGAGCAAAACTTAAAGGGACATTGCAGATTGATTTCTCCTATGCTACTATTCCCGTGTTTGGTTAGTTAAGGAAATTATACCAAGAGCAAAAGATGAAGTACATGATCACTAGCAAGGAGAAACCAGTAAATCATCCAATCAACTATGTACATACTGATTTAGAATCATTTGTTCTATATTCTGATAGTTTTAATGATGTAAATAGCCAACTAGTTGAAGTAGAAGACATTCCAAAGATTACTGAAAATTTCAGAGATGTACTAAAGCAAGATATACAAAGACTTGATAGTACCGCTGAGAAATCAGCCTTCCGACAGCAGCAAAATATTGATGGACAACAAGAAAAAGTAGAAGAGCAAACAAAATTTCAGCATTTGGAAGAGGACGAAGCTGGTTTGTGAAGCATGGATTTTGATGGTGCAGTAGGAAAAGAAGGCGCTGAAATTGGCATTTGGATACGTTTTCTCACCAAAAAAAGTGCCAAGTAATGTAAGGGTTTGTTCGTATAAATTGGCTTTTTATTGTTCAAATAATGAGGTTGAATATGAGGCTTTAATTGCTGGTTTGAAAATCCTTAAAAAGTTAAATGCTAAAAGAATTTCAGTATATGGTGACTCTGAGTTAGTTATCAAGCAAGTGAAAGGTGAATACCAAGCCAAGCATCCTCGAATGTAGGCATACAGATTCACTTGCAATAGCAGTAAGTAATTTGAAAATTCCGATGAATTCAAACAATAAATTTGAAATTCATGTGAAACATCGCCCAGTTGTCACTGATAATCAAAGGTATTGGCAGGTGTTTCAAGATGATAAAGAGATCGAATAATTTCTACAAAATGAAGACAAGTTCAAAGACACTTCTATAGATGGGGAGCATGATGATGGTGAAGTAGATATGGAAGTAAATCAGATGGAAGTTTTGCAGCTGAAGGACAATGTCATTCCTAAAGGTCTAATACCTTTAGAGGAGTTGGTTGATCAAGATGATGTAGCCCGAAAACCAAGCTTACTACCAACCGAGAAAGGAGTTGAGGATGTGAACATTGGATCAGCAGAAAATCCTAAAATGGTGAAGTTATCAAAGGCATTGCCTCCACAAGTAAGAGCAAAGTACATCGGTTTATTATCCTCATTTACTGATGTATTTGCATGGGACTATTCAGATTTTAAGGCATATGATAAGAGAATAATTAAGCACATAATTCCGATCAAGCCAAAGCTGTTGCCCTCAATAGAGAAGGAAGTGAATCTATTGTACAAAGTTGGTATAATCGTCCCCATAAGATTTTCAAATTGGATTTCTAATTTGGTGCCCGTGCACAAGAAAATAGGTGAGATTCGATTATGTATTGATTTCAGACATCTGAATAAAGTATCTTTGAAGGATAACTATCCATTTCCCAAGATGGGTCACATACTTCAAAGAGTAGTTGGAGCATCTCGCATGTCACTACTTGATGGATATTCCGATTATAACCAAATTCTGATCCATGAGGATGATAGGGACAAAACAGCATTCACCACTCCTTGGGGAACTTTTCATTATGCCAAGATGTTGTTCGGATTAAAGAATGTTGGTGCGACCTTTCAACGGGCTATGCATATTGCATTTGCTAATGAAAAAGATGTATTTTTAGTTGTTTATCTTGATGATTTGATAGTTTTTTCTAATTCAAATGAAGAGCACCTTTATCATTTGAAGATTGTATTTCAGCAGTGTAGAAAGTATGGCATATCTCTCAATCCAAAGAAGAGTTTGTTTACCATGGATGAAGGCAAGCTTCTCGGTCATATCATATCCAAGGAGGGCATCTGCATCGATCCAGCTCGAGTGGAAGCCATTCAGAAGATTGATTTTTCACGAAGTAAAAAGGAGACCCAAGCATTCAATGGTAAGATGAATTTCTTACGTTGTTTTTTGCCTAATCTTGCAGAACATTTGAGGGAAATCACCAACATGCTAAAGAAAGATAGTGTAGTGAAGTGGACCGAGGAAGAAATTAAGTCTTTCAATTTGGTAAAGTTGGCCCTTTCTTCAGCTCCGGTTTTGATCAGCCCAGATTATTCCCAAGATTTCATTTTGTTTTCATTTGCTTCGGATCATACTATGGCAACAGTCTTAATGCAGAAAAGAGACCAGCTTGAGAAACCAATTGCTTTTCTTAGCAGAACCATAAGGGATGCAGCTTTAAAGTATAATATTATTGAAAAGAAAGCTCTTGCTTTGGTAAAGGCATTGAAAGATTTTCAAGTCTATATTTTGCATTCTCACATCCTTGCTTATGTCCCTAACGCTGCCGTTAAATATTTCTTAGTGCAAACAGATCTGGAAGGGAGACGAGGTAAATAAATCGTTGCTTTGTTAGAATATGACATGGAGATCAAACCAAAAAAGCTCATAAAAGGACAAGGGATAGCCAAGCTAATGACGGAGTCTAATTTGAATGCCTTGGACATTAATCTCATTGCTACTATGTCTGAAGAAGATGAAGAAAGTTCGCCTATTCAGATATTAGAAATTTTTCTTCTTTCTCCTTGATATTCGGACATTGTTTATGTGCTCCAACATCTGCCACCACCACCTGGAATGGCAAATAACAAAAGTAGGACCTTGAAATTAAAGGCTGCCAAGTTTTGTATAATGAATAATGCACTCTATTGGAAAGATCCCGGCGGTGTCTTGCTCAATTGTTTGGTTGAAGAAGAAACAAAACAAGTCATGGAAGACTTTCACAAGGGAGATTGTGGAGGTCATCTATTTTTGAAGACAACAGCCAATAAAATTTTGAGAGCAGGATATTATTGGCCAACCCTCTTTGCTGATGTGTACAAAACTGTTACAAGCTGCCACAAATGTCAGATTTTTCAAGGTAGGAGAAAATTACAGCCTTTACCACTCAAGCCAATTGAAGTGAGTGCCCCATTTCAGCAGTGGGGTTTGGACTTCATTGGCGAGATCCATCCTACTTCTTCAGCACAGAACAAGTGGATCCTCAAAGCGACATACTATTTCACTAAATGGATTGAGGCGATTCCCACTAGGCAGGCCACTGATTTGGTAATCATCAATTTCTTGAAAACAATATTTTATCCCGTTTTGGTTGTCCAAACAAGCTGATCATTGATAATGCAATAGCTTTTAAATCTAAAAGAATGATTGGTTTTTTCAATAAATATCAAATTACCTTGGGGCACTCAACTGCATATTATCCACAAGGTAATGGATTGGTAGAATCCTCAAATAAATCATTGGTCAATATTATCAAAAAGCTGCTGGAAACGAACAAGAAGAGTTGCCACAAAAAGCTTGTTAATGCACTTTGGGCAGATAGAGTAAGTCAAAAGAAATCTATAGGCATGTCCCCTTTCGAGCTCGTGTATGGTGTTGACATGGTATTCCCGACCTCTTTCGCAGTCCCAGTGGTTAAACTTCTGCAGGAAGCTGGTAGTGAGGATGATCATTTGCAGCGAAGAATCAATCAAATGATCCATTTACAGCAGACTAGAGAGGAGGTTTTTCAGAATACTTTCAAGCTGCAAGAGAGGATCAAGAAAATATATGATCGAAAGGCAAAGACAGACAAGTTTCAAATAGAAGACATAGTGCTGAAATGGGATGCTTGAACGAAGACAAAGGTAAGCATGGCAAGTTTGAGAATCTATGGAAAGGTCCATTCAAAATTGTTGCATATCGAGGCCAAAATGCTTTCCTGCTGAAAGAAATGAGCGGAGAAGATTGTCCAGGTGGGCTAGTCAATGGTCAGCTGCTCAAACGGTACTATCTCTGAAAAAACAATTGTTGTCATATGTATCATTTTACATACCGGTTTATTTCATTCATTGCAAGTGTGTATTGTCATCATTCATTCAATTTGGGGCCCGAAGTGAAGGCTTTAAAACTGAAGGTCTAATTTTAGTTTTGGTTTGGATTACTTGAGTCAGTTTTCAGTTGATTTTAGTCTTGAAATTGAGTCAGTTTTGAGTCGGATTTTAGTCCTGACATTGAGTCAAGATATTGGTTTTGGTTTTTCGAAGTTATTGACTCCATTGCCTAATGGACGAAGGCACTTCCTGCTTTCCCAGAGATATGTAGTTCTTGGCACCTCCAAGGAGCTACCATCCCCATTGGAGACAATGTTAGTGTTGGTATCTTCATCCCTCCATCTGTGAACAAAATCTCTTGGTGCATTGCATTTTAGGTGTCTCGTCCGATCATTTGCATTCCATTAGGATCATGGATCATATGATGGTAGTGGAATTTTATAAATTTTTCCCACATGATCTTTATCTACTGGCCCATTTTCATACATTCAGGTCATTTACAGTCATTTTTTGTCTTTACATCTGCAAAAAGTTATTTTCAGGTTTTAGGTCTCATTAGGTCTAGGGTTTGTCCATAAGGTCTTGTAAAAGCTCAATAATGGTCAACAAGTGCATGAGGAGGTCAAATAAAGTCTCAACAACAAAAATTTCAATAATCACATGCTCAGTGATTGATTTTTCCTCAAAACTCTGTTTTGAGGAAAAACAGAGTTTTTATATTTTATGTATAAAATGTTATGTAATTTCATTTTTCCTATATGTAATAATGTCAAGATGCAGCCCTGGTCATTTTTCCAAGCTCCTGCATTCTAGCCCCTGCAAAAGAATAAAAAAGTCAAAGCATTTAGTCTATAAAAGGCAAAAAAGCAACTCAAACTACCAAAACAGAGTTTTAAAACAGCAAGTGAAAGATAAACATTAGCAAAGTGGGTTTTCTTGAGTGAAAAATTAAAGCCATTGCTATATAAAGTGTTTTCATGACAAAGGGGGCTCATTTGTGTCCAAAAGTGAAGGAGAGCAAGTACATTTGCGTTTTCAAAACCAAGAGAGTGATTTTCCATTCAAAATAGTGAAAGTTTGAAGCGCAGCGCACCTGGGTCAAGGCGCGGTGCACCGAACGAGCGCAGCACACACAGAGCCCACTCCACGTTGTAATTTATAACTGGTGCGACGCACCAGAGAGGCATGGCATACCTGTGAGGTGGCGCGGCGCATGAGTCTACAAGGCCTGAAACCGTTCACATCTTCCTCCAAAGGCTCTCAAATTGTAAATTCCTCATTGCACAAGTAAGTACACACTCCCATATGCTCAATGCATGAGTTTGCTTCAGTGTTCACAGTGATTCAATAGGGAAAAATTTAAACCCTGGCTCTTTGCACTGTTTGTTGAAAAAACACTGCCTAGGGTTTACAAATTATTGTTTTTGCTGCTAAATCCTACCACTATCATTTTCACTCCCTTACTCCCTCACTCATTTTCTCCCTCCCTTTTCATTCATACTTACCCATTCCCTATTCCCCACATCCCTAAAACTACTAACCCTAATCCCTACCTTCACTTATCCCAAACCCTAATCAACAATCCTAAACCATAAATATCATTCCCCAAACCCTTCTATTCCCCAAAAACCCTACCAGCAGCATCCCCAATCCCTCATACACAGTCGCTCCACAATCCTTATCATCAAACCCTTTCTTTTAGCAGAAAATACCCATTGACACTATAAAATCTCTTCATACTCATCTAAGTAAAATCAAGCATTGGAAAACATGGAGTCAGATTCTTCTTATGACAGAAATGAGGAAACAGTCAATAGAGAAATTCATGCACCAAGGAAACCTCACAAGAGTGGAAAACATAACCGGGAGGAGCCCACTTCACTTGTTGAGCTGTTGGCTTGTCCTCTTGATGTCACATGCTTCCAACATCAATCTTGTTACCAATTTTGTGAGATGGTGGAAAGAGTCAAATACCACCATGAGCTTGCCAGACTGTTTGTATTCCATCTTCACAATGGCCAAGTCAATTTGGCAAGTGTGACATTCATCTTGACACCTGAGACTATAGCTCAAGTAACCGGTATTCCGAATGTAGGTGAGCAATGGAATAAGGGGCAGCTGGTAGACAGAGAAAATTATGAGCCTTATATCAAGGCTGGTTTTCAAAGGCAAATTAGTAGAGTTTTCCCTTTCAGGTTCCTTCAGGACACATATGCTCCATTAATGAAGCTCATAATTAAATATTTCAACTGTGAAGGCAAATTTTCTCGCATGTATGCCTACCACATCAGATTATTAATGCATTTCACTAGGGTGATGATGATGAACCTCCCCCATTTCATATGCCGGAATATCGAGAAAATGACCACGTTAGTGGAAAGGAAACCTCCTCATCAACAGTATAACATCATCTATCACTTTGCATTAATCAAGATTGTGGTTTTTCATCAGCTTAGTTTACTGAATATTTCATGGGAGGATTTCATTTCACATGAGGTCTCCATAGGCTCTCAAGTGCCCCCACCAGTTTTTCATGAGGCAGGAGAGCCTTCACATCGGAAAGAGGTGCATGAGACTCAAACCACCAGTGTGCCAGTGTTTGTCACATACCAAAAGGGCACTAGGAGATTGTTTGCGTCAACAAAATGAGTACTATCTCCAACTGGGGTGGAAGGGGTCTCGTTTCCTTCAATAACAAAGTAGGTACAGGACAAGGGTAAGCATCCATTGCATGATGAGGGGCCTTCAAAAGGTCAAGAGCGAGATTTCATTCTCATTCAGG
>APFE030094238.1:63927-97863 GCA_000404065.3 Pinus taeda | reverse complement strand
AAGAGACCTTGGGATGTGAATCCCAACGGTCACCAAATGTACTATAAATGTATATCAGATTGTTAATAAAAATACAATACATGCTTTATCTTTCGATCTGTTTCTCGTTAACCATGTCTGTTTAACAAAAATCATAAGTTATGTTACAACAAATCCATTAATAAACCATCATTCATAAAATCATGCATAATAATCATCAATTTATTAAAATTAAAGGAGAAAAATATTATTTATCCATAAGAGCATAAATAATTATAAAATGGAATTATATGATAAATTATGAAAAATGACATGATAAAGAATGGTAGAAATGGGTGAAATAGGCATTAAGAAGTGATAATAATAATGAAAAATTAGCGGCCCAACATACCCCCAAACTAAATATGTTGCATGTCCTCATGCAACCCCAAAGCCTCTGTATTAACCAAGCTATAAGAAATGTTCATCCCAAGTCATGAAAGTGGTGGAAAAAATGAGTTCTTCCTCAAATAATGAATATTCAATTTTAGCAATGTTGATGAAGGCGTAACAATTTTCACATTGACTTTCAACCATATGTATATGAATTTGTAGCAAAATATGATATAAGTAACGACAAACTTCATTAACCATTTTCTCAAAAACTACAAACTAGATTTTGTTGAAATTTGGCAAGAAAATTTCTACTATGTTAATGCTTCTCTAATCCAAAAATCATATCGTTTTGATGCACGGAGCATGAGATATAAGGAAAATGGTTGTAGGTGATAGTGCATGATTTCTTGAAATTTTACAAATGAATTTAACTTGAAATTTTCTAGGTTTGTGTATTTTAATGATACCTCTTAGCTGTCCAAAAATCACAAGCATTCAGTTCATAGTTTTAAAGGTATACACAAATCAATTTCTGCACTGTATAAAAATGAAATTATATGCCTTAAATGAAAAAAAAATAGAAAACATCCATCATGTGTAACAATTCCTCCCCCAAATTGGAGAATTAGCATGCCTTCATGCAATACTAGAAGACAATGCTTGTTACATTTTCATATTTTTATATTTTAATGCTTTTATTGTAAAGAGAGGGAGGCTCATTTACTTCTTAAGAGTGAGGGATGGTGTAAGAAGTAAAAAAAATGCCAATGAAAGTTATGCTTTCCCCCATATCATCATATCAAAGGGATTTATCCTTTTGAAAGTGTAAAAGATAAACTAGCATGGCATTAGAATAATGAATCATTTTATGATGTGTCCAAAGAGAAGATATTCAATCAGTCATTATATAAGTGCACCATGTTAGCTTCAAAATAAAGATAACCATCAAAAGGTTTAATAAGTCATAATGGTATTAATATTACTGTTTTTCTTTATCTTAGGCACAAATCCAACCAGATGGTTTTTTTATTCAAAACATAAAAGAAAAAGAAAAATGGCAAATGACTGGCGATGAAACAGGAAAGAGAAATCGTAGTTATTCCTACAAAAACGCAAAAAGTGTTGTTCAATCGATTGAACAACAATCATTCAATCATTTGAACAACAAAAATGAAACATGCAAAAGTGTTGTTCAATTGATTGAACAACAAAAATAAAACATGCAAACGTGTTGTTCAGTTGATTGAACAACAATCGTTCAATCATTTGAACAAAAAAAACAAAACACTCAAAAGTGTTGTTCAATTGATTGAATTCTACTTCATGCCATGAAAAGAAAACAAAATGAAGAATAAAATAAAAATGGGGCTGAGATAAATTAAGAGCAATCACACAAAAGGAAAAGAAGTGGTGTTCAATAGATTGAACAACAACTATTCAATAGATTGAACAACATCTGTTCAATTAAATGAACAACAAACAATGCAAAAAGAAAAGAAGTGTTGTTCAATAGATTGAATAGCAGAATAATGCAAGAAAAAGGTGTTGTTCAATAGATTGAACAACAAAATAATCGCAAGAAGAAACAGTGTTGTTCAAAAGTTTGAACAGCAAGGCATCGTAAAAAGTGTTTTTCAATAGATTGAACAGCAGTTGTTCAAAAGATTGAATAGCAAAAGAATCGTAAAAAGTGTTGTTCAATAGATTAAAGAACAATTGTTCAAAAAATTGAACAACAGTTGTTCAAAAGATTTGAACAACAAAACAATCATAAAGAAAGAAAGTGTTGTTCAAAATATTGAACAACAACTGTTCAATTAAATGAACAACAAACAATTCAAAAAAGAACATAAGTCTTGTTCAATAGATTGAACAGCAAAATAATGCAAGAAAAAGGTGTTGTTCAATAGATTGAATAGCAAAATAATCGCAAGAAGAAAAAGTGTTGTTCAAATGCTTGAACAACAACTGTTCAAAAATTTGAACAACAAAACATACAAGAAAAAAAGTGTTGTTCAAAAGTTTGAACAACAGTAGTTCAAAAGTTTGAACAGAAAAATACACAAGAAACAATGTTGTTCAAAAGTTTGAACAACAAAATACACAAAAAAGTGTTGTTCAAAAGTTTTAACAGCAGCTGTTCAAAAGTTTGAACAACAAAATATGCAAAAAAATGTTGTTCAAAAGTTTGAAAAGAAAAACACACAAGAAAAAGTGTTGTTCAAAAGTTTGAACAACAAAATACATAAAAAAAAATGTGTTGTTCAATCGACAATTGAGCGAAAACTACAACTTTGAAGGAAGCAACACCTGAAACACAAAAACATATGAGAAATCATAAAAGAAACAACACTTTATTTAAAAACAGTAAATAAATAAATTAATTAAGTTACAATAGTTGTGATGTTATTTCCTAAGGGAATATTAATTTGTCAATGGAAAAATGATCTCTTGGAAAAATGGTTTGGTAGTAGTGACATGAATCTTCAAATGGAAATCAATTCTTCATTTATTTTGCTATGAATCCATTAGGTAATGGATTGGATTAAATGCCCTTGTTTAAAATTTCTTTCAAAAATCGTTCGTTCATAAATTGACCTTCTTTATTCTCCTAGGACTTGCAAAAAAATGAGTGTCTACCTACAATAAAACATTAAATCAATGAGAAAGAGAGGTGATCGGGCTCCCCTAATCCAAGAATTATGCAAAAAAATAAAAATTGGTTACTCTGTAAAAAAAAAAAAAATCCATGGAGAAAATAACAAAGTAAAATTAATTTATTACCTGCGGGAGAGCAGTGACTAATCATGCTAACCTGCAATGTTTTAGTCATAACTTATTTGTTTTTCATACGATTTGAGTGATTCCAAAGCTAAATGAAATTGAATTCAGAGAGATATCTCTAATAGAAATAGGCTTTAAAAATTCCATGATATGATCTATCAAATTTACTTAGAACGATCTGCATAACATAGTCATTTTTGATTTCCCAACTTAGACCAACAGAGGATATTTTAAGCATACATTTTTTGTTTGATGACGGATTGAGATGATCCAAACTGGAAATAAAATTAGATTCATTTTTTTTATCTCTAATGGAAATAGGTTTTGAAGACAAAAATAATTGATGGGTCAAATACTTTAATGAACAGCTGGAAAAACAGAGTTTTAAGAGTGTTGATTTAGGATAGACAGCCAATATTTGGGTCATAACTTTCTCATAAGATACCGAAATCAAGTGATTCAAATTTTTTTGTAAACTAGATTCATAGGGAAATATACTTTAGGAATATGTTTCAAAAATATTGTCATTTAGGCCTCCAAAAATTGATTGTCTCAACTATGTTCCTGAGCTGCCTACTAGACACTCTGTCAATGTTTTGGTTATATATTTTTCATTTCAAATCCAAATGGAGTGATTCAAATTGGGTTGGAAATTAGACATCAAGGAATCCTTAGGATAGAGATATGTTCTTAAAATATTCACTTTTGGTCCCTCAAAAAATGACTATCCCAACCGTGTTTTCAGAATTTTCATCAAGCCCGCAAACCAAAAAATATGATATTCAAGCAATTTTTCCAAATTGGTGATAAAAATGAATATGAGTGTTTGTAGAACTATTATTTTCAATATAATACATCTACATACACAAATAAATTAAAATATTTATCACTAATGTTTATTTCCACAACGTGTTGCAATAAAAACAACTATTTTTACATTATAATAAAAAATGTATTTATTTATGCTCTTATTTATTTTATTTCCTAGACTAACCTACTATGCTTTGAAAAATGAATACACTTACGTATAAGAGCACTTCCACTGGAACCATTTTCGAAATAAGGCCTAAAGTATGTACATACCCAAATTTGAAAAATGCATGTTAATGAATAGTAGGGTATGAGAAGCCAACTTCCATTGAAAAGATGGTGCCAAAAATTGTTGAAGAATGGAGTGAGGCTACAAACAAATGATGGAGTGAAACCAATCTTCAATATATCCCTTACTTTAATGATTTCCCATAACTATCATATCATGAAGTACTTGAGTATTTAAAATGGCTTGTTGATGCAGGCTAGAAGAAACCTCATTTTCTTTCATCACTTCTACAATTTTTGGAATGAAACATTCCCAATATCAATATAAGTTTTCTGAAATGGTGCATGTGAGAAAGAATGGTGGAAAGGGTAGGTAAATTTTGCATTTCAACACTGTAAGCATGTTGTACTGGTTTATTATGATGAGGATCTAGAATGAGTTGAGCAAGAAATTGTGTAGGGCATGGAGCATTTTGATGATGTGGTTGATTGGGTTGTGTGGATGGTTTTGATGGGCAAGCCAGATGTTGTGGAAGAGCTAGAAAAGAATATGGATGATGTGTTTGTGCTACAAGATGTGGGAGAGTATTCATGTAATCATAAGATGAACCATGCCAAACTTGTAGACAAGATTGGTGGGGGTTTTATTGAGATTGACATGGCTGCCCTAACACATGAGTATTCCGTAATGGATTATGAAAGTAAGAAAATGGAGAGGAAATGTTTTGAACCATACATGTATGCCACGATTTCCATGGTTTTGACCTTGTTGCGGCTTCCCCATCTCTTTGGTATGATGCTTCCATCCTAGATAAGGAAGAGTGACTATCTATGGGATGCCCCTTTTGGCAATGAGGGAAAAACACTTCTTCAATTTCTTGATTCTTCTGAACCTATAAAAATTCCAATTGTGAATTTAGAGAGCTAATAAAATCAATTTTAAAATGTTCAAATAAATCATTGATTTCAACTCCTATATCTCCTGTTCTTGTAGTGGATTTGGAAAAGAAAGAAGAAATTTATCTAGAATTCTTACCAGCCTTGGAGATTCCTTTTGAATACCTTATGCATAATTCAAAAAAATCATCATACGATAACTGAAAAACATCACCTTTTCCCATTAGATTTAAGAGTTCTAAAAATTCATCTTTGATTCCTTTAAGAATGAGTGTTTTTAAGATCTCTTTTTTTAAATGCTTATGCTTTGATTTTTGAAGGTTGTAATGAAATTGCTCCACATAGTCCTCCAAGTTTTCATCTTCCCCTTGTATCATATTGAAAATAGTCTTGGTACTTCTTCAATGATATGTTCTTCATGTCCTCACATGTTTGGATGCAGTTCCCACCAAGGCTCATGAACCATTGTAGAGCTGCTCCTTTTAGAGTAAGAGGAAACACTTTCAACCTTTGATCATTAGTACAATAATCATATCCTCTACAAAGTACTTCAAAATCAAATAAGAATGTATCTAGGTCTTTGTTTGCGAAACCATGAAAATTTGGTAGAGAATATGAGGGAATTATGTGCATTTGTGTCACTTCTCGTAGATCTTTGATAGGGAATTCAAAAGTAGAAATGTGAGCCATTTCTTACCATAATAGAGGATGTTCTTCATGTGTTTCTTTGAGGCATCTCCTTCAAATGTTCTTGTCAATTGGTTTGTGAAATGGGTGGTGCTTACATCACCACTTAAGTGAAATCATGAGATTTGTTTTTCAAATTTTCTACCTATTTTTTTTTTTTTTTAGTCATTCACACAGAAATTCAAACATTTATTTCTACTTTAATTCCTACGCAATTTTGTTGAAAAGCGAGCAAGGCAACAAACACTTTACTTACTACTACGCAGGTTCTTACCTTCTATTTTTAAGACCCAATTCTTTGATAGCAAATAAACATCAAATTTTTAGTTCTACTTCAATTCCTACACAATTGCGTTGAAAAGCGGGCGAGGGAACAAGCACTTTACTTACTCGTACACAGGTTCTTACCTTCCGTTTTTAATACCCAATTCTTTCCCAGCAGCAACTATCAAGCATACATCACTCCCTATGAAATAGCAACACTCTCCCCAGCAAAAACGCAAAACTTTTGAGTGCATATAAGGTGTCTTTCAAAAATCCTAATTTCCTCACATTAATTATCAACCTGGGTAAGTCTTTTTGTTTCAAGAGTGTAAATAATATGTGCAAGTGATGGAAATCATTATATCTATAGAGAGTAATGCTTTAAGATAACTTATCAATTTCAATATAAGAGTAAACGGACCAAACCATAAATATCAAGCTTGTAACTTCAAGGAAATTAACCTATTCAAGCATCAAAACTAAATCTTAATCTAAGCCAAACTCAATCTTAATCAAGAGATTCTAATTGCAATTACATCAACTGAGTGCACCGTAGCAATAATAGAGATCTTTCAGCTGAACCGAAACTACTGCATAGAAATAAAGCATCTAATCTAATCAATAACACTCTGTCTTTTTAATAAACAAGAAATAATTCTCATCTAATGATTAATTCACTCCACAACATAAATAAATGAAATCAATTGATAGAATTAAGAAGTAATGAAATTAATACACGAAATCCACGCCGATGAAAGTAAATCAACTGTAAAACTGTAAAGCAGAATAATTAAACTTGCAGTAAAGGAAAAGTAAAGTATAAAACAGGAAATAGCAGTGAAATCCACCAGTGACTGAGCCAAAGCCACCAGCGAATACTACTTAACTACTTCAGAATATCATGAGTGAATAGAAACTCAAATTATGTATTATTCATCATATTCAAATGTCATTATGATGTGATGTGTTATTCAAAATCATGCTCTGTATGTTAAAATTGCAACCGAAGTAAAAAGGAGAGAAGTTTCTGTTATAGACATATTTGGGCACTTCAACCCCGAACTTATATATCGATAAACTAGGGCTCATCAACCCATAAAAGAGTTGTTTTATACCCTAAAAGATCATGGTCATCTAATTACATCATTCCCCAAAAGTTCCACCTGAGAAACCATCCAGAAATGGCCTAAACTGAACCATACTGACTGCTACATTGGCCAAGTGCAATGCATACTAAGTGATACACTACTCAGGTGTGATGCATACTAATTAGGCCTTCTATACGGTGTGATGGGAGAGGATGGAAAAATTTCCAAGACAGTTTGCTAAGTGGATGCCCATGGGATCTTCTAGAAACTTGTCCTATGACACTTTCCTCTATGAATTCGCCCAGGGATGAGTAAGAGATCCAAGAAATCTCCAAGTGGAACCAATTGTAACAAGTGCAATGACACTAATCAAAACCCCAGAGATGACTCACACCCTTGTACAAATATATAAATGGATCCCTCATCTAAGAGATCTGCAGGCTGGAATATTGTAAATTGCAAGTGTTGATAGTTTGTATTTGAGGAAAGAGCATTGTATTGTTGTTGTGATCTTTCTATTTCATGAGGTGAAGAGGGATTGATGTTAGAAGGATGATGCTGGATCAGACAACTAGATTGTAATTCTCCATTCAATTTAATAAAGTTCTTCAAGTTTTCTTCCATATAAGTGTGCAATTGTGAATGTTATCATTTGTGAATTCTATTGTATGTTCATTATATATCTAATTATGTAATGTTTATGATATAATAGATCAAGATGCTTTGATGGTTATCTGTTACTGTGTTTCTATAGGTACTCTCCAAGTGGGATAAATATGGAGAGGAGTTGCGAGCTCTGACAAGGGGGAGAGAGATCAAGCAAGGGATTAAGTGGAAGTTCTAGGTTGGTTCCATTGTCTTTCTCTTATCTATTATACATAGAAGAAATCGTGAATTGCTTTAAACTGTTGTTTCTAGGGTAGTTGCCAAACCTAGAGGGCTAGTCATTCGAAAAGACACTAGTTTTCCCAGAAATAGTTTCCTCCTCTCTATTCTCTTGCTCTATTCTCCAATTCTCCCCATATTATCCTCCTCCCTTTGATCTCTATTTTCATTTAAACACACAAAGAGTAAAGGGAAGTTATAATAAAGATGAGTACAAAATGATTTCCATTACAAATTTGGATTATGTAAAAGAAACTGATCAGCAAGATCATATCTAAAATATCTTTCCATCAACATTCAGTAGGAACAAGTTGAATTTGTTATTGCAACTAGAAGAATTTGGAAAATGGCCGCAACAACAAATCTAAGAAAATTGTCTTCGAAGAACCTTCCAGTTCTCTTAATACAGATCGAATTTTGGAAAAATTCTTAATACAAAACTAATTCGGTTTGTTCTAGACAAAACCCATGTTTCAGATTTTCCAGATTCTCCTTAATTTGTCTAAAATGTCCAATGAAAAATCGTCACTTTTTATTCCAACGAATTTCTCAGTTGGAATATTTAATTGTGAGTTGGAGATCAAATTTGCAATCTGGAAAAGATCTTGGAGGTTAAAATCATGAGTGATGTTACAAAAAATCCATTAATAAACCATCATTGGTAAAATCATGCATAATAATCATCAATTTATTAAAAATAAAGGAGAAAAACAGTATTTATCCATAAGAGCATAAATAATTATAAAATGGAATTATATGATAAATGACATGATAAAGAATGGTAGAAATGGGTGAAATAGGCGTTAAAAAGTGATAATAATAATGAAAAATTAGCAGCACAACAACACCCTTGGTACTTTCCCCCCTAGATTTTGTAATTTAATAATGCAATAGCCTAAAGTATGGGACTATGGATCCATGATATAAAAGGGAAGAGGAAAGATGAACCCATGCGGGATTAGTTGGCACCTTACATTAATTTTAAGGTGAAAATAATGAAAAAGAAAAGAAGTGTAAGAGTCCAAGAGGAATATCAAGAGACCTTAGGGAAATAATAAAAAGGAGAATGCACAACAATATGGGGATGGAAATCTTCTTCTTAGATCTCATGAGTAAAGTTGGAATAATCTATGAGTTGAGGGAATGGGATTTCTCTAAGAGAAATAATTGTGACCAAAAAAGAGGGAGGAAATGGGATTGAGTGCTTGTTATGGATTCTTAAAGCTCTCATGGAGTGTTTGACACATTTGATAAACCACTTAGGGTTCTTGTTAGTGCTAATAAACCGCATACAGAAGGGTTCTTTCTGTGGGATGATAAACCAGTCATGGAGTGCTTGACACAACTGACAAACCACCATGGGTGCTTGTTGGGTTTTGATCAACCACTCATATAGTGCTTGACCCAGCTAATAAACCACCCTTACTATGTATTATATTGTGCTTGACTAGTTGATAAACCACCCACTATCATAATTTCCCATCCTCTATGTCCTGAAGAAGGCTTTCTATGTAAGGCTACTAAAAAATAAATTCTCGTTAGATTGTGGATTTGGCTCAGGGGTGATAGTTGTAAGTAATCCTAGCTATAATAGTTTTAATGTTGTGTGGAAAATTAAAGTCCCACTTTCAGTTAACTTTCTTTTCTGAATTTTAAATGAAAATTCTCTAAGTTGAGAGATGTTAATTTAAAGAACATTTCTCTATAAATCTTGCATGATGTTGTTGCATGAGTCATGTTGATTGAATTACTTGAATGTTTTATGAATTCCATTTATGATCCTTTTCCATGAAACTGTGTGGTTATTTTCTGAAAAGGAAATTTTTGTAGGGTTGTGAAAATGTTGATTGATGTGCCTGTATACATGGTTTATGCATGTAGTAGGACTATAAAGAGTGGTTCCTTGTTATTTCATGGAATGTTGATTTCTTGGTGGCCTTCTTGGCACCACATGAATTCCATTTGCTATTATATGCTTGTTATGCTTATTTATTTTTCAAAGGAAGCCTATATAGCTTATAGATAGCTTAATCTATTCTTAGTATGACATTGAGGATCTGAGGAATTATAGGACTCTAAGAGCTTGAATGGGAAAGTCGATGGCCTGTATGGATAAATCCCTGAACCATGCCTTATATTCCTGTCATCAAGAACATTGAGATGGTATTCTTCTGGAAAGCTCAGGAGGGATAGCAATGTGTGCACTTCATAGGATCCTAAGGGTGGGAATCAAACTCTATTGTAGTTCCAAATTCATATAGAACCATTGTGGCCAATCCATGGTAGAGCTCTTCAAAATCAACTCTAAGCGATTTTTGTGATCCGAGCTTCGGATAGTACCACTAGGGCCTTGACCAAGCATACGTATGTGTGAGTGCGGTAGGGTCACTAACCATATTGTAGTCCAAACTCATCTCATTGTAGTGTGAGAAAGTGCACAATATGGAACTGGATATGAATGCCTATCATTATTATGATGTAGGTTTTAACCCTGTACATAAATGTCCTTCAAACAAATTCTTAAAACATAAAAAATACAATGGTGAGAACAAAAAAAATATACACAAACATTTTCCCCTAGATTCCAAAATCGGGACTACCAGATTGATTTTTATTATGTTCCTTTCAATGTTACAATAATATATACACATGACAAATCATTCATAAACCCCAATCCATTAACCCTGGATTAGAACATAACCATAGTTCCCTTGACCAGATCTACAAAATACCATGGGCATAAAACCATCATTCTCAAAACCATATTCAAAACCCATGCACAAAACCACGGGTAGGTCCACCCCCTATCTTTGGGTCCGCCCCCCATCCTTGGGTCCACCCAACTATTATTGGGTCCCTTACATACATAACACACACCCAACATATGTTCCCTTACTTTAGTCCCAATGATTGTCATATAATTATAACCAATGACCAAGAGTGTGAACTGCATAAACAAATGCCTGAGATTGAGCACGAGAATATTGACAACTCACAAGAAATCTTGAATGATGTAAGCATGAAGGGTTGCATTTTGGAAGCCATGGAAAGTCACACACATAGGAGAACACTTGGGATAATGCAAGCCTGAGAGGAGATGGGAAAGTAAGATGCAGTGATTGGCAGAGGTTTAGAGCAGGAGGTCCCTACAAATCAACTCATCCTAGGAGACTCCCCTGAGGAAATCCAAAGGAGAATTACTCTAGATGCTAGGGAGGACAAAGGATCAGGTTGTTGTGGTAGGATTAAGGACCAATCATTAGCAAGGGTTGTGCAAGGAGATGTTGGAACAAAATGCACATAAGCCTGGATATCCCTATTCTCAGAAGTTCAAAGGTGAAGCGTGCTTCAAAGGGAGAGGGATGACATAAGTTGGTTGCGGTGGTGAACACGTCAGCCTGAAAGAATTACCCAGAGCATATTTAAAAGTGCAAAGTGTTAAGGGCCAGGATAATAGGCCTTGGGTAATGGGAGGTTTTCTGACAAATGGAAACTTGTCAATTTGTATTATATATATATATATAACATAGGTGGCTAATGTTATGGTAGATTTTATATAAATATAAATATAAGCACGAATAACAAGGACCAATGTTATGAATAGGTTGACAAATAATACTATCTATCTATCTATCTATATATATATATATATATATATATATATATATAACATAGGTGGCTAATGTTATGGCAGATTTTATATAAATATAAATATAAGCACGAATAACAAGGACCAATGTTATGAATAGGTTGACAAATAATACGTCCACGCCAATTGGCATTGAGAGGATGGTTAGGACTACCATATGGATTCCATGTGGCAGAATGGTGAAATGGAACCTTTTGATTCATTAAAACTCAAATGGCCATAGCTTTTGATCTAGAGATCAGATTGAAGTAAAATTTTATATCACCAAAATCATCTTAAGGAGATGAATGCAATGGTGAGATTGAACTAAGGTTTTAAGTAATTTCATGAGATCATAATTTTTTGACCCCATTTCCATAATGTCACCTTGGATCTTGGTCCAACACAATAACCAACTCCTTTATCTAGTGTTGTGGTAAGGGTTTGGGGGGGAGGGGTGTGTGTGTGTCACAAGGTGGTATTATAGCAACAAGTTTAGACATTAGGCCTCGAGAGGCTCATGTGTACATGATATATGAATGTATGATATCCATTATATGCTTTATTTGTTCGTTTTCTTTTATGCTGACTGCAAAATGCTATAATGCATGTGTTATAAGCTTATTGACTGAACATGGTTACATGACAATTGATATGTGATGGGTAAAGATTACTATAGACCAAGGAGAAGAAGTAATCTATGTCAAATGCATGCTTCTTATTAATGGCTAAAATTTTTATGTATGTAAAGGTAGATTTATAGTCATCCAAGACCATAAGATAAAACAAAATGATGAGCAACAAAGTTGAACAACATGGTATGAACAAAACCCAACAGGGACCTAAAGAAGAATTAGTTGGGAAAATGAAAGATGAGGACACTCTTGAAATAATAAACACTCTTAGCAGTGTAAGAGATGAAATAAGAAACTGCAAGGTAGAAAATGAAAAGATTATCATAGATCAAGCATAAGTAAATGCCATACTATTGCAAATTTTATTTGAAATATAGAGAAAAAGGTTGGAGGAAGTTGGTGCTAGCCATCAAGACAAGAATAATCCTAAGGAAAGCCCATCAGAAATATACAAGCACAAATGTAATGATAAGAAAGCATAAGACAACTGATCAAGAAAGAGGATAACACATGTATAAGGAGGAACACAACTACTCAAATCTATAGAAAGAGAATTAAGTAGTCCTATCCAATCATCAGATAGTGAAACCACCAGATATAATCATCAAAGGAAGAATAGAAAGACTCCCATGCCAGAGTAATTCAAGAAATAAAACCCCAACCTTTTATGGAGAGGTAAATAAATGACATGACACAAAGGCTTGGATTTTAGGAATAAAGAAGTACTTCAAGCTACATGACTATATCAAGCACATGAAGGCTAGGGTAACTATTTTCATCTTGAAGTGAAAATATGATATATGGTGGGAGGATCTCAAGAACATCAAAGGCATTAGAGAGAAGAAGTTAACATGGAGGAAGTTTGAAAAGTACCTATCTGAGAAATATTATGATAGAAGCACTAAGGAGTTATATTAGCTAAAATTGGGGTAGATAACACCTGAAGAATATACTAGGAAATTTTTGGTGCTACTAAGGTATGTACCTTATATCAAGGATGAGAAGACCAAGATCCAAAGATATTTCAATGAATTACCACAAGCATACCAATACATAATAGAATTCAATGATACTAAGAATCTAAAGGAGGTTATCTGAAATACTAAGCATTATTATGAACAATCTAAGCATAAGACTGAAGTTTGGTCTGACTATGGGAATAAATGAAAAGGAATAAAGGGTAGAAGGTTTAATAACTTCACCAAAAGTGAGCATCGACAAAACTACACTATCAGTAGAAATGAGCCCCCAAAATCAGGGAATGAAAATACAAAAGGAGGCTATCAGTGTTGGGAGTGTGGAGAAAACTACCTAAGGAGAAATTTCCCCAAGTTGTAGAATTTTGGTGAAAATATGCACATCGTACATGAGGCATCAATTATGAATGATGTGGCCCAAAATGTCCCCAAAATATATGCAGCATTAGATAATAGATAGGTAGACCAAAAAGTAACAATAATTCAAATGGAAGGTATGGTAAAAACCTCTCCAATCTTAGTTGTAATTGACCTAGGATCCAATTTCAGTTATATCAATCCTAAGATTGTAGAAACTTGTGAATTTCTGAAGAAAATCCATACAGAATCATGGATTGTTCAGTTGGCCACTAGAAAGAAGAGAAGAATAACATATATGGTTATATCCTTCCTTATACAACTCGGTAGCATCACTACAACAGTAAAACTGAATTTGTTGTCTTTGGGATCATATGATGTCCTGATAGGTATGGATTGGTTGGCATCCCATAGGATGGAGGTAGATTATTATGACAAGGTGTTGGAATGTCTTAGTGATGAGGGTGACCCAATCATATTTTAGGGTATAAAAAGGCCAATAACACTCAGAATGATCTTAGCGGTGTAGGTGAAGTATTGTAACACGAATGTTTGTTCCCTTTATGCCATTCAAATGACATAGTAAAAAGGAACCGATGTAGATCCGTTTGTAAACTATTTGAATCTGAGTCAATAGAATGATGTATTTCTAGAAGAATCGCCACTGCCCAATTGAGACATTGACTTGACAATAAAATTGACATCAAATACATTAAAGGAAAACAAAATAAATTGGCGTATGCACTCAGCATAAGTTTGCAAGAATTTCACTTGGTAGCAATATGCACCTGCTCATTTGACCTCAAAGAGAGAATTAAAGAAGGGCTGATGTATGGTGAGCATTATCAATTTGTGAAGAATTGTTGGAAGAAACAACTAGATGTATCAGCGAGAAGAATCTATCAGCTCAATGATGAGGGGATCTTAACATTTAAGAATATGAAGTATGTGTCGAATGTCAAGGAATTAAGGAAACTCATCATGGATGAATTCCATAAAATACCTTAAGTCACTCTAGATATTAAAATATGATGAAAACCATGAAGATGACTTACTGTTTTCCAGGAATGAAGAAGGATATTTCATAGTACCTTAAAAAATGATTGGAACGCCAACAAGTGAAGGTGAAGTGTAGGTAGCCAATTGGACTATTATCACCAATTTCAATTTTGGAATGGAAATGGGAGATTATATCTATGGACTTCATTACAGGATTTCCTAGGAACATTGGACAATATGATATTATCATGGTGGTAGTAGATAAGCTGAGAAAGTTGTCTCACTTTATCGTTGTCAAGCATACTCATAAAGAAATAGATATAGCCCAAATATTCATAAAGGAGATAATAAGGTTGCATGGAGTATGCAAAAATATAATATCAGATAGATATTCCTAGTTCACCTCAAAATTTTGGAATACATTGTTTGGTGGATTTGGAACTTAGCTAGCCTTCAACACTACTTACCATCCTCAAACCAATGCTCAAACAAAAATGGTAAACAAAATATTAGAGGACATGTTGAGGATGTATGTGATGCATCAACCAAGAAAGTGGGAAGACTATCTTCCACTCATAGAATTTGCATACAACAATTACTACAAAGAGTCATTGGGAATGAACCCTTTTGAGGCACTTTATGGAAGGAAATGAAATACCCCTATCAGTTGGGATGATATGGGGAATGGAATACTTGTTGGGTGAGATTTGCTAAAATAAATGGAGCAGGAAATGATTAGGATCAAGAAAAATTTTAAGGTTTCCTGAGATAGGCAGAAAATATATGTAGATTAGTAGAGATTACACAAAGAAGTACAAGTGGGAGAACATGTTTATACCCATATTAAGCCAAAGAAAATCTCATTAAAAATGGACTCATTAAAAATACATATATAACATAGGTGGCTAATGGTATAGCAAATTTTATATAAATATAAATATAAGCACGAATAACAAGGACCAATGTTATGAATAGGTTGACAAATAATACGTCCACGCCAATTGGCATTGAGAGGATGGTTAGGACTACCATATGGATTCCATGTGGCAGAATGGTGAAATGGAACCTTTTGATTTATTAAAACTCAAATGGCCATAGCTTTTGATCTAGAGATCGGATTGAAGTAAAATTTTATATCACCAAAATCATCTTAAGGAGATGAATGCAATGGTGAGATTGAACTAAGGTTTTAAGTAATTTCATGAGATCATAATTTTTTGACCCCATTTCCATAATGTCACCTTGGATCTTGGTCCAACACAATAACTAACTCCTTTATCTAGTGTTGTGGTAAGGGTTTGGGGGGGAGGGGTGTGTGTGTGTCACAAGGTGGTATTATAGCAACAAGTTTAGACATTGGGCCTCGAGAGGCTCATGTGTACATGATCTATGAATGTATGATATCCATGATATGCTTTATTTGTTCGTTTTCTTTTATGCTGACTGCAAAATGCTATAATGCATGTGTTATAAGCTTATTGACTGAACATGGTTACATGACAATTGATATGTGATGGGTAAAGATTACTATAGACAAAGGAGAAGAAGTAATCTATGTCAAATGCATGCTTCTTATTAATGGCTAAAATTTGTATGTATGTAAAGGTAGATTTATATTCATCCAAGACCATAAGATAAAAGAAAATGATGAGCAACAAAGTTGAACAACATGGTATGAACAAAACCCAACAGGGACCTAAAGAAGAATTAGTTGGGAAAATGAAAGATGAGGACACTCTTGAAATAATAAACACTCTTAGCAGTGTAAGAGATGAAATAAGAAACTGCAAGGTAGACAATGAAAAGATTATCATAGATCAAGCATAAGTAAATGCCATACTATTGCAAATTTTATTTGAAATATAGAGAAAAAGGTTGGAAGAAGTTGGTGCTAGCCATCAAGACAAGAATAATCCTAAGGAAAGCCCATCAGAAATATACAAGCACAAATGGAATGATAAGAAAGCATAAGAAAACTGATCAAGAAAGAGGATAACACATGTATAAGGAGGAACACAACTACTCAAATCTATAGAAAGAGAATTAAGTAGTCCTATCCAATCATCAGATAGTGAAACCACTAGATATAATCATCAAAGGAAGAATAGAAAGACTCCCATGCCAGAGTAATTCAAGAAATAAAACCCCAACCTTTCATGGAGAGGTAAATAAATGACATGACACAAAGGCTTGGATTTTAGGAATAAAGAAGTACTTCAAGCTACATGACTATATCAAGCACATGAAGGCTAGGGTAACTATTTTCATCTTGAAGTGAAAATATGATATATGGTGGGAGGATCTCAAGAACATCAAAGGCATTAGAGAGAAGAAGTTAACATGGAGGAAGTTTGAAAAGTACCTATCTGAGAAATATTATGATAGAAGCACTAAGGAGTTATATTAGCTAAAATTGGGGTAGATAACACCTGAAGAATATACTAGGAAATTTTTGGTGCTACTAAGGTATGTACCTTATATCAAGGATGAGAAGACCAAGATCCAAAGATATTTCAATGAATTACCACAAGCATACCAATACATAATAGAATTCAATGATACTAAGAATCTAAAGGAGGTTATCTGAAATACTAATCATTTTTATGAACAATCTAAGCATAAGACTGAAGTTTGGTTTGACTATGGGAAGAAATGAAAAGGAAGAAAGGGTAGAAGGTTTAATAACTTCACCAAAAGTGAGCATCGACAAAACTACACTATCAGTAGAAATGAGCCCCAGAAATCAGGGAATGAAAAGACAAAAGGAGGCTATCAATGTTGGGAGTGTGGAGAAAACTACCTAAGGAGAAATTTCCCCAAGTTGTAGAATTTTGGTGAAAATATGCACATCGTACATGAGGCATCAATTATGAATGATGTGGCCCAAAATGTCCCCAAAATATATGTAGCATTAGATAATAGATAGGTAGACCAAAAAGTGACAATAATTCAAATGGAAGGTATGGTAAAAACCTCTCCAATCTTAGTTGTAATTGACCTAGGATCCAATTTCAGTTATATCAATCCTAAGATTGTAGAAACTTGTGAATTTCTGAAGAAAATCCATACAGAATCATGGATTGTTCAGTTGGCCACTAGAAAGAAGAGAAGAATAACATATATGGTTATATCCTTCCTTATACAACTCGGTAGCATCACTACAATAGTAAAACTGAATTTGTTGTCTTTGGGATCATATGATGTCCTGATAGGTATGGATTGGTTGGCAGCCCATAGGACGGAGGTAGATTATTATGACAAGGTGTTGGAATGTCTTAGTGATGAGGGTGACCCAATCACATTGTAGGGTATAAAAAGGCCAATAACACTCATAATGATCTTAGCGGTGTAGGTGAAGTATTGTAACACGAAGGTTTGTTCCCTTTATGCCATTCAAATGACATAGTAAAAAGGAACCGATGTAGATCCGTTTGTAAACTATTTGAATCTGAGTCAATAGAATGATGTATTTCTAGAAGAATCGCCACTGCCCAATTGAGACATTGACTTGACAATAAAATTGAAATCAAATACATTAAAGGAAAACAAAATAAATTGGCGTATGCACTCAGCATAAGTTTGCAAGAATTTCACTTGGTAGCAATATGCACCTTCTCATTTGACCTCAAAGAGAGAATTAAAGAAGGGCTGATGTATGGTGAGCATTATCAATTTGTGAAGAATTGCTGGAAGAAACAACTAGATGTATCAGTGAGAAGAATCTATCAGCTCAATGATGAGGGGATCTTAACATTTAAGAACATGAAGTATGTGTCGAATGTCAAGGAATTAAGGAAACTCATCATGGATTAATTCCATAAAATACCTTAAGTCGCTCTAGATATTAAAATATGATGAAAACCATGAAGATGACTTACTGTTTTCCAGGAATGAAGAAGGATATTTCATAGTACCTTAAAAAATGATTGGAACGCCAAAAAATGAAGGTGAAGTGTAGGTAGCCAGTTGGACTATTATCACCAATTTCAATTTTGGAATGGAGATGGGAGATTATATCTATGGACTTCATTACATGATTTCCTAGGAAAATTGGACAATATGATATTATCATGGTGGTAGTAGATAAGCTGAGAAAGTTGTCTCACTTTATTGTTGTCAAGCATACTCATAAAGAAATAGAGATAGCCCAAATATTCATAAAGGAGATAATAAGGTTGCATGGAGTATGCAAAAATATAATATCAGATAGAGATTCCTAGTTCACCTCAAAATTTTGGAATACATTGTTTGGTGGATTTGGAACTTAGCTAGCCTTCAACACTACTTGTCATCCTCAAACCAATGCTCAAACAAAAATGGTAAACAAAATATTAGAGGACATGTTGAGGATGTATGTGATGCATCAACCAAGAAAGTGGGAAGACTATCTTCCACTCATAGAATTTTCATACAACAATTACTACAAAGAGTCATTGGGAATGAACCCTTTTGAGGCACTTTATGGAAGGAAATGAAATACCCCTATCAGTTGGGATGATATGGGGAATGGAATACTTGTTGGGCCAGATTTGCTAAAATAAATGGAGCAGGAAATGATTAGGATCAAGAAAAATTTTAAGGTTTCCTGAGATAGGCAGAAAATATATGTAGATTAGTAGAGATTACACAAAGAAGTACAAGTGGGAGAACATGTTTATACCCATATTAAGCCAAAGAAAATCTCATTAAAAATGGACTCATGTGCCAAGTTGGCACCCAAATATAGCAGAGCATTTCAGATTTTGGAAAGAGTGGGGCCAGTAGCCTATAGATTGGACTTTCCTTCCATAGTGAAAGCCCATAATGTTTTTCATGTTTCCTTTCTTAAGAAATATGTTGATGATACTATTCATGTTATTGACTAGTATATGATAGAAGTGGAACCGGAGGGATATTTCCAACCAGAACTACTATGCATCCTAGTCTAAAGGAAGATGACACACTAGAATAGAACAATAGAGTAGATCTAGCTGCAATTGAAGCACTTTGAACCTGATGAAGCCACCTGGGAGATGGTTGAGAAAATAAGGGCGCAATACCCATATTTTGTTTATTGAATAAAGAAATGTAATATATTATATATATATATATATATATATATATATATATAGATATATATGCTAATAAGAACACCGAGGATGGTGTTCCTTTATGGGGGTGGGGTTTGTGACACCACTGATATTTGTTCCCCTAATTTTTGTAATGTAATAATGTAATTGCCTGAAGTACGGGACCACAAATCCATTATATACGAGGGAAGAGGAATGATGAATCCATGTGGGATTTGTTGGCACCTTAAATTAATTTTAAGGTGAAAATAATGTAAAATAAAAGAAGAGGAAGATTTTAAGAAGAATATGAAGAGACCCCTGGGGAAATGATAAAAAAGGAGAATGCACAACAATATGGAGTTGGACCTCTTCGTAGTGGATCTCACGAGTAAAGTTGGAATGAGCTATGAGTTGATGAAATGGGATTTACCTAAGAGAAAAACTTTTTACTAGAATAGTAGGAGGAAATGGGATTAAGTACTTGTTGTGGGCCAATAAACCACCCATGGAGTGCTTGACACAGCTGATAAACCCCTAAGGGTGCTTGCTAGGGCTGATAACCACATGCATAACGGTTCTTTTTGTGGGATAATAAGCCACTCACGAAGTGCTTAACACAACTGATAAACCACCCTAGGTGATTGTTGGGGGCTAATAAACCACTCTTAGAGTGCTTGACCCAACTAATAAACCACCCTTACTATGGATTTTGCTATGCTTGACTAGCTAATAAACCACCAACAGTCATAATTTCTCATCTCTTGTGTCTTGAAGAAGGCTTTCTGCATAAGCCTACCGAAAAAGAAATTCCCCTTAGATCATGGATCTAGCTTGGGGATGGCTTCTGTTAGTAATCTTGGCTACAATAGATCTAAGGTTGGGTGGAAAATTAAAGTCCCACTTTTAATTTCATCTCTTTTATTTATTGTAAATGAAAATTCTCTAGGTTGAGAGTTTTGAATATAAAGAATGGTTTCCTGTAAGTCTTGCATGATGTTGTTTCATGAGTTTTGTTGATTGAATTACTTGAATGTTTTATGAATTCTATTTATGAGCCTTTGCCATGAAATTGTGTGGTTCTTGTCTAAAAAGGACATGCTTGTAGGGTTGTGAAAATATTGATTTATGTGCATGTATACATGGTTTATGCTTGTAGTAGGACTATAAAGAGGGATTCCCTTTTATTTCGTGGAATGTTGATTTCTTGGTGGCCTTTTTGGCGACACATGCCTTCCATCCACTATTATAAGCTTGTTGCACTTATTTATTGAAACATGTAGATATCATAGCCAACCCAATCTATTCCTGGTATGACATTAAGGATCTTAGGGACTATAGGACTCTAAGAATCTGAATGGACAAGTCCTTGGCTTGTATGGAAAAATCCTTGAACCATGCCTTGTATTCCTATCATCAAGAACCCTAAGATGGTATTATTTCTGAAAGCTTAGGGTGGATAGCAGTATGCATGCTACATAGGATCCCAATGGTGAGAATTGTACTTTGTCATAGGTCCAAACTCTTATAGAACCATCGTGGCCAATCCATGGTTGAGCTCTTCAAAATTGACTCTAAGCGATTTTTGCGATCTGTGCTTCAGATAGTACCACTAGGGCCTTGACCAAGCATACTCATGTGTGAGTGCAATAAGGTTCCATTAACATATTGTAGCCCAAACTTGTCTTATTACAATGCGATAAAGCGTGTGGTATGGAACTTGATATGAATGCTTATTGTTATTTTGCTCCCTTACCTTAGTCCCAATGATCGACATATAACCATAACCAATGACCAACGGTGGGTGTTGCATAAACAAATTGTTGATATTGAGCATGATAATATCAACAAATCACAAGAAATTTAGGAGGACTTAATCCCAGAGGGTTACATTCTATAAGCCACATAAATTCGTGCACAAAGGAGAATGCTCAAGATTGCACAATCTCGGGAGGAGTTGGAAGCGGAAGATGTAGTGATTGGAAAAGATTCAGAGTGGGAGGTCCCCACTGGACAACTCATCCTGAGAGAATCTCCTAAGAGTAAATCCAAAGAAGCATTGATGGAGACACTTGGAAGGACATAGAGGTAAGTTTTTGTGGCAGGAGAAAGGACCAATCATGAGAAAGGGATGTGTGGAGAGGTGTAGGACCAAAATGCACTTATGACTGGAAATTCATTTTCCCTAAAGTTAAAAGGTGAAGCACGATTCATAGGGAGAAGGATGACATAAGTTGGTTGTAGTGGCAAACACATCAGCCCAGAAGAATTACCCTAGAGCAATTTGAAATTCCAAAGAATTAAAGGCCAGAGTAATGGCCTTTAGTAACAAGAGGTTGCTGACGAGATGATAAGCTCACCAATATATATATATATATATATATATATTATATATATATATATATATTATATAATATATATTATATATATATATATATATATAATAATATATAATATTATTATATATATATATATATAACATAGGTGGATAGCGGTATGGAAGAGTTTATATAAATATAAATATAAGCACATATTACAAGGAATAATGCTTTAAATAGGTCGACAACTAATATTCCAGTGGCATTGAGAGGCTAGTTATGACCACCACATGGATGCCATATGGAAAAAAGGTGACATGAAACCTTCTGAATCATTAGAGCTCAAATGGGAATAAATTTTGATCCAGAGGTCGAATTGAAGTAAAAATTTATTTCACCGGAATTGTCTTAACAAGACGAAAGCATTAGTGTTGGTGAATTGACTTTTTAAGTAATTTGATGAGATTGGAATTTTTAGACCCCATTTCCATAACGTCACCTTATATATTGGGTTAGCTCATTAACCAACTCCTTTAACTAGTGTTATGGTAAGGGTTAGGAGGGGGTTTGTTACAGTCCAGTTATGGAAATGGGGTCTAATTTTTTTTATCTTTTTCAACTTCCTCAAAACTCAAAATGAATGACATTGTTGTGTTTGTATCGTCGAGAGCTTTCCCCAACAGTAAATTTTTTTATGTGATCCAACTTTGGAAAAAAAATATATGGCCACTTAAAAACTAGCATATCAGATAGTTCCATGTCATTTGACCCGCCACATGACGCCCATGTAGTCCCTACGTTGTGTTCACATGGCTATCATAGTCATCCACCATGTTGCCACCTATCAACATCACCTTAGATTATGACCTGTTCATAATGGGGTCATGTATTAACTTATCCCATAACATACCCAATCCATCATGTACATATATTCAAGGCCACGTCATCCTGGGAATAAAATCCATAGAGATGCATATCTAGTCCCACGTCAAAATTATCAGGGACAATCCTTCCAAGGTTACTTGGATTTCCCTGTGGACCTTAACATATGGCTTTTCCTCATTATTTGTTGCAAAAATGCATGCACGAGCCCATCCTTTCACCACCACCACCATGGCGTTTCATGGCGTTTCCTCTATCACCACCCTAACATCGTTCAACCAATCATTTCAAGCACATTCATCCATTTCTGTGTGTGTGGGCTACACTTGCCACATCACCTCGGGTATAAAATCCTGGCGGGGTTGCAATCGACTCCTTGATAAATTATTGGATAGAAAGTGCCATAATGATGTCATCGACCCTTTATGCTAGGGTGATGTCACCCTCCGTGTGGTTCCAATCCCAGAATTCCATGTGTCACTCACTTTCAAATTGCTTGGGCCCCTTAAACCCTCTAAATAGGGTTACATGTGTCCCTCTCTTCATATGCCATGTGTCTTTGAATCCGCTTGACCTACCACACTCGGCGTGGGTCCTTCCTAGAACTTCACAAGGTAAAATCAATTTTTCCACTTTATAAGGGTTTTGGGTTTTTTGCCACATTATTGTACCAACCCCTTACCAATCAACCCCAACTGCCAAGTAACCCCAGGAATAATATCCCAATAGTTTCCCATGGAGATCCCCTTGAAATTTCTAGGGATAAAACTCAAGGACACATGTACGGTGCCTGTGGCCTCTCTCCCCTACAACTCAAATCTCTTTGCCTTCGGGCTAGGACATGGCTCCTAGCCATATGATGCTTAAGGTGTGTTTCTTTGTGCTTCTTCGAGCTCTAACTTCCAACCCCATAGCATAAACATCAATGTATATAGTGAATCTTCTCTGCCCTTGGCACTTAAATCTTAATGCACTTATAAAGAACCTTTGCCCCACTTTTTTTGCACAACTTATTATATACAAATAGGGATATATGTAAGCCTTCTAGGACTATCCCTCCCGATATTTCAATTACATGCACACTACTAGGATTTAATGTCATCTATCCTGAGATTTCTATAGATCTCCATCCAACCCATTCAATATATTTGTGTATATAGATACGTAACAATCTTTGCCTCTTGAGTTTTAAGGGTAGTCACTAGCTTGATAAAAAAATAATTTCAATGCAGGAATTCATTCAATTCAAGGATATTTTCCTATCTCTCTATACAACACCATTTAGATTACTTTTATGACTTAGGATGAATATAGGAGTGGCACACTCCAAAATATAGACTTAATATTTCATTAACTCTATTATCAATTCATATTAACAATACAAGGAACAAGTACAAACATTAACATTTCAACTCTTTTCAGTTTCATAACTCATACACAAAGGTCTTCCCATCCATTTTCATTATGGCTCATTCAGCCACTTCTAGCTCATAAACAATTAGGACACTATAAGCCTCTTGGGCCAACAATAAGAAGAAAACAAACCCAGGGGTACAAGTAGGAAACATTTTTATTTACTCAAGACCTACATAGGAATTCAATATTCCTTAGACGGGAATAATCTCATATTCCATGACATATCACATGCATTGAACCAACACATTGCGTACATATCAATACAAGCCTTAAAACAACACAAAAAATTAAACCATTCCATATCCATGCCTTTAAACAACAATGCTCATTCAAGAAGGAAATACCACATTACTCATAATTACAAGCCATGATAAAACAATACATTAAACATGCATAAATTATTCAAGACATGAGAGTCATAATCAAACACTTATCTTTGATAAATTGAGTTGGAAACTAAGATTAGGACTTAAAATCCCACCCAACCTTAGAAACACAACAACCAAGTCTTTCTTGTGGTAGTCACCTCTAAGCTAGATTCTAGATCTTGAGCATGAGTTCTTAAGGGATCAAACAAAATATTCTAGATGAACCAGGGACTCCAGAGGACCATCCATCTCCACCCACCAGCTACTTACTGTAGTCAATATCTCATAGGGAATCCATAGGTCCACCACCTCCACTCTCAAAGCAGTAAGGGAATCTAGAGGTTATCACCTCTACCAAAATCAACAAAGGAATCTAGAGGTTGTGCCTCCACACTCAAATTAACAAGTGAATCTAGAGGTTGTGCATCCACCATCAAAACAACAAGGGAATCAAGAGGTTAATTCCTCCACCCTCAAATCAACAAGGGTTAATACCTACACCCTCAAATCAGCAAGGGAATCCATAGGTTGTGCCTCCACCATCAAAACAACAAGAGAATCTTGAGTTTAGTACCTCCACCCTCAAATTGGTAAGGGAATCTAAAGGTTGTGCCTCCACCATGAAAACAAAAAGGGAAGCTGTAGGATAATATCTCCACCCTCAAATCATCAAGGGAATTTAGAGGTTATGCCTCCACCTCAGAAAAGCAAGGGATTCCAAAGATCAATGTGAAAAAAAAGAAAACAAAAAAATGGTGTTAAAGAATTTCTCCCACTAGGAATCTGAGAAGCAAACCTCCACCCAAGTTGTTAATGGAATCCATAGAAAACCATCTCCATTATCCAAGCTTACAAGGAATCCAGAGATTATTTTCCTCACTTGAGAGTTATTCTTCCACCTCCCAATGCTCAACCGAATAATGGCTCTTCTCCTTGCATTCAAATAGCACCATAACATTATTCTTCTCTCGTTCTTGCTCAACTATTGTTTCCTGCATTGTCTATGTTTTTTAGGCTTGTCTTGAAATTTGATCCTCCTTAATGCATGGGAGCGATATCTTGCCAATACTCTCTATTCTGCAGTGATCTAGAATTATGCAAGAATCTAACAAAATACATATATACACATAAACACAAAGATGCAATAGAAATAAAACTTCATTTCATTAATATCAAAGAGTTGAAATATGCTTACATACAAAATGGAAATAAACTAGCTTGACCAACGATAGTTTATCTCTGAGAAGAGATGTGGTAGCTACATGCCTCTGAACTATGTTATAATGAGGCTAAAATGCCTATTGATTATTGAGAAACAATGGAAAACCCTAAACTTCCAAAAACTTAACCCGAGGAGATGAAGTGGCAAAACTATGTGCCCCGTTGTGGTAAATTGGTACATCAACTTTCTAGGGTCATAACTTTGGCATACGATATGCATTTGACATGCATGATACCTCGATAGAAAGATCTATTTGAGAACTATAAATTTTGACTACAAACATGATTCAAAGACTCATGTTTTCTCATTTTCCAAAAAAAAAAAAATTGTTTAGGAAAACAACTCCAGAAGTTTAGGATCCAAAAAATTGCCAAAAATATTAAATTGTGTTGCATTTAAGGAAACTCAAAAACTAAAAGAAACAATGGTGGGGGTCCAAGTGGAATAGGAGGGTCGACGCCAATATCCACTAGGACCATGCAACATGTGGAATGTATTCTCCTTTTCGCCAAGAATAGTTGTCCCTTCCTTTAGTCATTGAAAACATTTTTGGATGCATGGGATATACATTTTTATTGCCTCTCTTCCTTCTCGGCTACGGTGGTTTTTTCATAACTGATTGGTGGTAAGTGTTGAGATTTTTAATTAGAAATTAAACCTCCTAGTATTTAATCGTCAACCAGGACTCATAAACATGAGTTGTACTATGTGTTTGGTTCAAGGTTAATTTCAGAGTATGCAATTTTCCTTAATAACTATTGTTAAGTACATAATGATAAAAAAACTCTTCTATCAATTGAGTAAACTAGCACTCATATCTCTCACATAAAAATAATTCTTCAGTTTAACAGAAGAAATCGAAAGGGAAACAATTTAACTCAATAATCAGACCTTATAACACTATGTTTCCTATTCTAAATTTCTACAATCAAATTGACAATGAAAGGCAAACCTACTGAAGCAAAAGACTCAATGAAATTCAACCTAAGCACAACTATTAAAGTAATAATTAAACCTCTTCACTTTTCAAAGAAGGAAATTTATACTATCCAAGAAGCAGAGTCAAGCAATCATCTATCGTTAGCAAAACCTAATCCCTAAGAAATAGAAATTCAATACTACAACTTGAAAAGAAAACTAAAATAAAATCCTAAAATGTCATTCTCATTCTATTCTAACTAGGTTATTCTTTCTTAGAAATCAAATGCATTCAAACCACACTTAAGATGCTACAAAGACTGATTTTGAAATCAAATTAAATCGATCTATTGATGCTTAAAGGAAAATGAAATCTCAATGAAATTATCTGAGTTTATAAATGAAATCGAATTGTTGTGGCACTGCTATGAAATCAATCCCTATGCTAATGTACTTGGAATGCAAATTGAACTTATCCTATCATCCTGGAATAAAACTAAATTGTCCCATGATATCTAAATGGCTCAAATCGATGCTATTTTATAACTTGAATCAAATCATACCAGAAGTGCTCTGAATTAAATCACACTGCTTGAACTAAATCACAATGCTTGAAATCAATCACACAACTTGAACTAAAAAATCACCACTTGAAATAAATCACACAATTCAGATTTAGGAAATGAAGAAAACAATACCTATTGCTCCTAAGCATGAATTTGTTTGCAACTACAGTCAATACCCTTCAAACCATAAAATATCATTCACTCATCTGATATCCAAATCATAAATCAGTCACTCGAGCACACAGGAGGAAATACATATTCAATCCCATGCCGTACATCTTAGTTTATATACATAAGCATACATAAATCATTCCATATAAACTAAAAATTCATTTATGTTCCTATATTGTGAATTCTCCAATTACAAATGTGAATATTCTCGACTTTAATAAAAGGAACAGAGTATGACTCTGTATTAAAACATGAGCACGAACTATGTAATGAATTGGAAATCTACAAACTCAAGAAAATTATCCTTCAATCATTTGATTTGTAATGAAACGATAACTAAATACTTGAAAATCGAACCTCACATACAACAAAACCACGTAAGAAATGTTTGCAACTGTAACTCAATGCAATCTTATACTATGAAATCACACACACGTAATTATCCTACCTATTAATCAAGCTTGTTTCCAGAGGTGGTGGGCCCTCCCACACCTAGACTAAGCTAACTTACTATAGTAAAAGAGAGATTTAAAGCATTAAAAACATGACTCACAATCAACCATGCTGGCAAACGCTTTGGTTCACAACTTGAAAACAACCATATATATTAATATTATATCATATAATATATATATATATATATATATATATATATATACAATAATACATATATTATATATATATATATATACATATATACATATATATATAATATACATATAATATCTATATATATATATATATATATATTTATATATATATATTATATTATAACTTCATAATAGAGTCTTGAAAACCAAGTTACATAGATCATTGTATGTCTTACCAACAACTAGCATTGTACTTGGCCTTTAAGGCAATACATTAAATGTAAAACTAACAGCGTATCTAACTATGGCAATCTCCAACAAACTAGAACTAATCTGAGCATGTTCGATTTGATTCAAATCAACTTTACCTTGCTTGGAAAAAACTACTTCCCTTCGAGATAACTAATTGCTAATGTTAGAGTAACCCACTTCTATTCCAATTTGAAGGATCTTCAACTTTGAAAGCATCGAGCTTGGCATAACAAAATCTCTTTGAGCTATGTACATCGCCTCAAGAATTAAAAAGGGAATGTGGAAGGAGTCCACCTGGCCACTACTGTCTTGAGTACAGTTCAAGGACTAGTTGTTGAGTACAAAAATGAGAATGATGTTGATGAAAAGGCATCCTTTCCATCCCTGCCACTAATTTTCATAGCTAAACCCATAAATAGATAGTTATCATATTAAGAATATGACCCAAAATCCACCTAAACTTAATCATAAAAAGCAAAACAATTCTAGTTAGATGCATTTACATTTGGTCATATATTAGCAGGGTTTAAGTAGTGATGTAGGTGGTAGGGTAGGTGGAAGGAATACCTTTGCATACAAAATATAGTGAAAATAGGGGTGAGAAGCATAAAATTTGGGGACAAAAATGGGCACCAACATCCCCCCATGTCTATTTGAATGCATGTCCTCATGCATATTGCCATAGTATGCCAAAATAATGATGATGTTATAGAAAAAGTAATCTTGGTCAAAGATGAGCGACCTTAAACAAGACCTCTAACCCATGTTTGATTGGAATGTAACACTTTTTGAACTGTAAAGAAAGCTCTTGAGCACTTAACTTCTTCGTGGGTTTAAGCCTCGAGGCTTTCCACCGCATCAACATCTTATTCCTTCGCTTCAACTCATCATTTTGAGAAAACAACCAGAGATTAGTATCCATGATTTGATTGTTGACTTCTGTGAAATAATTAAATAAGACTTTATATTATTTCTTGCTCGTGGAGCTTAGCAATCCTTTTCTACAACTTTACTAATCGAATCTTCAAATTTTCTTCTTCAATAGGAGCTGGGGTTTTCATGGGTGCCATGGAATGTTGAGAGGAACTACCTACTGGTGAGTTTTTGTTACCTTTCCTCCATGAGGAAGCTTGCTAGACCTCTCTACTGAAATTTCTACTAGGATCTTTGCCTGGCAAGGGTTGAACAAGTGATAGTGTCTCTACGTCTTGTGCAATATCAAAAGGAACCTCTATTGTAGATGCTAGTACATGTGTTTCTTCAGGGGATGTGTTGAAATATGGAAACAAGAATATTCCAATTTAATGTTTCCTTGAATTAAATTGTGAATTAAAAATGAATTTGGTATTAACAGTTATTTTGAAATAACTAATTAATTTATTTAAATTAATTAGTTGGAGAAATTTAAGTTAGAAGTCTTTCTGAAGTCATGCAAGAGTTATCCCTTAAATTAAGGAGATAAGATTGAGTTATATTTTAGTTGTAATTAGTTAACTCAGTTTACTGAGTTAAGTCCAGTTAAATTAGTTCCAAACTGTTTGAGGAACTAATGGTGAGTTAATAGTCAGTTGATGCATGCATGCACTCAACTAGTGCTACTCCAATTAATTGAAGATTCCATCATCAGAAACTCATGCATGTTTATTCTGAGAAAGACCCAGTTGAGATTAAAGTCAAGGACAGTGTACTATCAGTTGCATGTGTTCATGGAGAAAACTCATGCATGCAGTCAAGGATTTCACAGTTTTGGAAGGTTATCATCCACTTGGTAACAGGGAATCATCCACAAGGAACAACACAAGGAAATAGGAGCTTGGAGGGCAAAGAGGAAGTTTGTAGAGCAGCCAAGATTTCTTGTGAGCATCTGTGAGGATTGTACTAAGAGCTAGCTAGATGTGAGAGCTAAGGCTTTGTATAATTCTGATGTATTTCCTCCATGTATGATAATACAATAGTGTGGGGTTTTTAGCTGATGCTTTCCCCAAAGTATTTTCATGAGTATTGTGCCATTGATTCTTCTTCTTCTGGTTATATTGTTTAGCTCGATCTTTAAGCTTCCGCAAATTGATAGTAGAAGTAGGTTATAGTATTATGCGTTGATTTATATTGCATTATCAAGTTAACCTACCAACATATTTTTCTACATGGTATCAGAGCTAGATACCAGAGCTATGAACAATATATTGAGAAGAGAATTCAAAGCTTGGAGTTTGGGGTTGCAGGTGCAAATCAAATTCATATCATACTTCAAGGTTGGTCAATGGTGTTTTATGGCTTGAGACTCGAGTATGACTTGGAAGGTAGCTCGAATTACATAGCATGGAAAGATATAATGCTGTATTAGAAGACAATGGCTTGAAGGAATTCATTGATCAAGAAATCCCAAAGCTAGCTTCAAATAATGCACAAGAGTTGGCTGAGTGGAAGAAGTGTGTGGCGAAGGCGAGATAGATCATCCTTAAGGGAGTTCGAGACCATATTGTCTCGAGTCTCCATGGGAAGGATACTCCATTTTCAATGTGGAAGACATTGAAGGACCTCTACCAGAATAGTAGTGACCATAGGAAATTGGTGCTCAAGTATAAGCTTCAATGAATCAAGATGGAGAAGGGTGATACTATTCCCACATATTTGAACAAGCTCACCACCTGTAGAGATGAGCTTGGCAGTGTGGGAATAACTACTGAAGATGATGATATGGTGAGCCTAGCTCTCCTTGGCCTTCCAAAGAGTTGGAATAGCTACCAGGACTATGTGAATGGAAGGAAGAAATTTCCATATTAGGAATGACTATGGTCAAATCTTATGCAGGAGGAGATCAGGAAGAGCACATGAGATGGTTCTTCATCCAAGAATGATGATGAAGAAAATTTGGCGTTAGAAAGTAAGGCAAGGAAAGGGAAGGGGAAGGCTTCCCATTCCATATCAAATTCTTCTCCTAGAGGGAAGAAGAGTGACATGTCTAAAGTAAGATGCTTTAATTGTCACAATATGGGACATTATGCAACTAATTGCCCATCGAAGAAGTCCAAGAAGGGATCCTTGGAAGGATCAGAAGCTGAAGCATTAGCCTCTCAATTTGAAATGGACTTTACCCTCATCGCATGCATGGTGTCATCAATGATGGGTTGTGTCTGGTATCTTCACAGTGGAGCCTCATTCCACATGGCCAGTGATAAAAATTTATTCAGTGCCTTGGAGGAGAAAGACCTCAAGATGTGCATAGAGATGGGTGATGACAGAAGGTATAGTGTTTCAGGAGTGGGCACGATTGCTTTTCAGAAGGGAGCATGGAGCTCGTCTCACCTTGATAGATGTGATGTATGTGCCTAGACTGAAGAAGAACTTGGTATTGGTCACGGTGTTGGAGGAAAAAGGCTATGATGTTGTCTTCAGTAAAGGAAAGGTGTTCCTAAGACACATAACCACAGGTCAGACCAAAAGGATATATATTCGGGTGAAGAATCTCTATAAATTAGAGGTAGATGATTGTGCAACATTGAGTACGAAAGAAGAATTAGTGTAAAGCCAAGACATTGGCGAGTTGTGTCATAGGAAAAGTCTTCCAAAGATGGACGGAAGTGCACAAGAGAAGCTAACAATTGTTGGAGGATGTGAGAGAGAATGTGGGAGCACCATCTTCTCAACATAGACAGAGGAGGTCACCTGAGAGGTACATTGGATACATGGCCCTTGTTGCGGAATGTGTTGAGACTAAGCCATCTTCCTTTGAGGAATCACTGCAGCAACCAATTTGGGTTGATGCTATGGTGGAGGAGTATGACTCCATAGTTCGTAATAATGTTTGGGATGTGGTTCCGAGACCGGAGAACAAGTCAATTGTGAGTTCCCATTAGCTTTACTTGGTAAAGCAAGCTGCTGATGATGGGAGGATCATGTTGTTGTAGTAAATTTCGACAAAGGAGCAAGATGCTGACATTTTGACAAAGGCATTGTCAAAGTGTAAATTCGAGTTCCATAGAGACAGGATCAGGGTGGTAGATAATCCCTTTATTTTTGAGAGGGAGTGTTGAAATATGGCAACAAGAATATTCTAATTGAATTTGTCCTTGAATTAAATTGTGAATTAAAATCAAATTTAGTCTTAATAGCTACTTGGAAATAATTAATTAATTTATTTTAAATTAATTAGTTGAAAAAATTCAAGTTAGAAGTCTTTATGAAGTCATGCAAGAGTTATCCCTTAAATTAAGGAGATAAGATTGAGTTATATTTGAGTTGTAATTAGTTAACTCAGTTTACTGAGTTAAGTCTAGTTAAATTAGTTCCAAACTGTTTAAGGAACTAATGGTGAGTTAACAGTCAGTTGATGCATGCATGAACACAACTAGTGCTACTCCAGTTAACTGAGGATTCCCTCATCAGAAACTCATGCATGTCTATTCTGAGAATGACCCAGTTGAGATTAAAGTCAAGGACAATTTACTATCAGTTGCATGTGTTTTCTCATGGAGAAAACTCATGCATATAGTCAAGGATTTAATACTTGAGGATTGTGCAGTTTTTGAAGGTTATCATCCCCTTGGTAATGATATTTTCCACTTGGTAATAAGGAATCATCCACAAGGAACAACACAAGGAAATAGGAGCTTGGAGGGTAGAGAGGAAGGCTAGAGATCAACCAAGATTTCTTGTGAGGATTTTACATAGACCTGGCTAGATGTGAGAGCTAAGGCTTTGTATAATTCTGATGTATTTCCTCCATGTATGATAATACAATAGTGTGGGGTTTTTAGCTGAGGCTTTACCCAAAGTATTTTCATGAGTATTATGCCATTGATTATTCTTCTTCTATTTATATTGTTCATCTCGATATTTAAGCTTCTGCAAATTGATAGTAGAAGTAGGTTATAGTATTCTGCTTTGATTTATATTGCATTATTGGGTTAACCTACCAGCATATTTTTCTACAATATGAATTTAACTATTTTTCATCTGAATCAAGACAATAAAGAAAGTAAATGTGCTCAGAAATCACAACTTTAGGTGCAGGATGCTTATCTTTGTTCATACTTTGAGTTCTGCGACAACCTTGGGACAATGTATCTGCCATAGGAATTGATGGTACTCGAGATGGAAAGAGGGCTCTCTTTCACTTAAGATTTGATTCTGCCCTGGCATGAGCTTCAGTTGTTTTAGACACAGGCTCTTCACCTTTAGTCTTCACCTTTTGGTCTTCATCATCCTTTCTCTGCTTGTTCTTTTACTTCTTTTCTTTCGGAGTTTTCAAAGACTTCCCTTCTTCCACATCGTTAGAACAAGGTGTCGATTCTTGAGGGGTTTCAGGGATAGGAGAGGTAGGGTTGACTGTAGGAGTAGGTGTCATCTGGGAATTTTGTGACAGGGTCTCCTTCTTATGTTTGAGTGACTAGCCCACCAAGCATTGCCAACCCTTAAATTGGGTTTCTTCTCTAGGAAAGTTCTCAACCAGAAAGTATTTGCAAGAATTCTGGCACTTCTTCAGCTCAACAATGACTATCATCTTAACGAGGATATGGTGATATAGGGTCGTTTCAGGAATTTTTTTTTTTTTTTTTTTTTTTTTTTTTTTTTTTTTTTTTTTTTTTTTTT
>APFE030094238.1:38078-61018 GCA_000404065.3 Pinus taeda | reverse complement strand
TTTTTTTTTTTTTTTTTTTTTTTTTTTTTTTTTTTTTTTTTTTTGCTGACTGCACCCCTCTAGACATCTTATGCAAACTTAATCTCAAAAAATACAAAATATTAACTTTAATATCCTAAGAAAAATATGACAACAAGCGTATGTGATAGAGCAACACCACATCATACATTCTTTCATAATTAATAAACCACTACAACATAGTAATGAAAGTTTGCCATTTCTTCTCTACATAGCTCCACTGAACACCTTTCACCCAACTTATCAATTGACAAGTCAGCTTGAGAAATGTGGCACAGTTCGGAATGCTCAATTGTCCTCCCTTGAAAAATGGTTCACCTAAGGAGGGTAACCCTATGACTCGGCTAAGCGACTCTTTTGTGACTTTGAAACTCAAATTTCCTATCTTGACATGTTCTCCATCCAAATTCTGTGCAAATACTAGGGCCACTTTTTCATTGCATCCTTGGATTTTTGTAAGAATGAAAACCATCCTCATTCTTCAAAAATTTCCTTACATTGCTGATATTTAGGACTGTGGGAGAATTGACTGAATGTAGGTTCATGGCGGTCAACACCCATGTCTGTATGAACCCACAATCCCTAAATTCAACTAAAAATTCATCTCTCTTCTTGCAGCAATGGAGTAAGAGTATGACTTCCTTGTAATTGATAAGAAAAAATGGAAGCCCTAATCCCTATGGGAATTGCCCCAATGTTTCAATGATTCGGCCCAAATCGTGCCTTTAGGAGAATGATCGTCACAGCGACGAGGAAGTACAAAGCTTATGATGCGATGATGGCCCTGAATTAGATTTGATTTGAGTGGAGAAATTGATAATTATTTAGGATGAAGAGGAAGGTTTACACAAGCCAAATAGGATTAGCAAGTGTCTTTAGGAAATGATGATAGGGAGGGAGTAATAATTATACGAATTTGAGTATAAGGACTAAGGTTATGAATCAGAAGGAAGAAATAGTTAGGGAAACACAAAAGGTGCATGTCACTTGGTATATATTTTAACCATTCATAATCAAATATAAGTAAATCATAAGCACATACCTTCACTAACTTATAATGATCTAGGGTGTTGGGCTTTAAAGACTATTCAGCTTTGTTTGAGAGTAGCAGGAAGATATTGATTGTAAAATAATGCTTGTAGGAGTGAAGCTTAGACACCAAGTATTCTCTGCAAATGTTGTTCTTGAAATACAATTTTAATGGCAGAATTTGAATTTACATAGTAATGTTCAGAAAGTTGTTAGCTACAAAAAATTTATAGAATAGGATTTGGGAATTTCTCTTTGCATAATGTCATATAATTTTCTGAATGTTTCCTCTAAATCATAAGTAATCCTGCTCACCATCCCATGGATTTTAACCAGGTCGGCGGTGATAACTGCCTGAGGTATTTCACATTTAGATAGCTTTCACATTTAGCCAGAAAGAAAGCTCTTAGGGGTTTCCTTTCCTTACTTATTTTGTTGAGCCTTGGAAGGAATAATTCTATGCTCAACAAATCCCTAACTACTACTACTCTATAGTTTTAATGTACTTAAAGTAGCCACTGCTCGAGGTATTCATATTTAGAGAGTCTGAACCACCAAAAGAAGACTCCAAGGGGCTTCTTTTCATAATTATTTCCTTGGGCTCGGAAAAGAATAACTTTGTACTCAAGGAATCCCTAAGATACCACTATTCCATGTAGTTTTTACGAGACTGGATTAGTCACTACTCGGGAGTTTCAATTTTTGAGAGCCTGAAAACATCCAAAGAAAACTCCAAAAGGCTCCTTTTCCATAATTAATCTGTCAAGTCTGGCTAAAGGAATAAACCTACCCAAGCTAGATTTCTCCTTTTTCTACATGGAATGTGAGGAGAAACACCTAAAAATATGAAAAATGACAGCCCACTAATTATTCTCTCTCTCTCTCTCTCTCTCTCTCTCTCTTGTTATCTCTATGTGTGTGTGTGTGTGTGTGTGTGTGTAAAATAAATCAATCAGATGAACCAGAAAGAGGTTGGTCATTTTCATGGACTTGTTCCATCCCTAGTTCTCTTCTTACTTCCTACAAAAATTGTTGTCGAGAGAGCGGTTGGTGATAGATCTAGAGTTAGTGACCATTTACTACAAGATGTCTAACTGTCATAAATAGTTTTAATTCAGACTGAGCCATTTTCGAAAACATCATCCACCTCATAGGGACCTAACCATCTAGTTGATAATTTACCTTTGAAGTGTTTGAACTTACTGTCATAAAGCAAGGCCCAATATCCTGGATGGAAAATCTTCTTTTTGATAAACTTATCACACAAACAAGCTCTCCGATCCTGCACCAACATGGTTAAATGGAATGCATCTTGTCTAATCTCATCGAGCTCATTCATCTACATTAACCTTTGTTCTTGGGCTTCATTAAGATTCATCCTGAGTTAAGTGGTAGTTTAAAATGTCTTCACTTGGAATTCAATAGGCAGCAACACTTGTTTACCATAAACTAGACCCTACGAGGCGTGCCCTATCACATTCCTCCAAGTTATGCAGTAAGCCCATAATGCCTTCAACAACTTACCAGTGCAATCCCTATGATGTAACTGAATGGTCTTGGTTAAGATGGATTCTAACACTTTGCTTGTGGATTCCACCTGCCCATTGGCTTGGGGGTGGTAAGGAGTATAATTTTGATGTTTGATTTGATACTGTTCAGTGAGAACCTTGACCAATTTTGATGTGAACTGTGTACCTTGGTCAGTAACAATCTCTCGAGGTACTCTAAATTTAGTGAAAATATCTTCAAAAAAAATTCCACTACTGCCTTTTCAGTTGCAGCATACAAAGCCTTAGATTCCACCCACTTTGTAACATAGTCAATGTAAACTAAAATGTAATTTTTCTTCTTTGACATGGGGGAGATAGGTCCCACAAAATCTAATGCCCACTTCTCGAAAGGTTCTATGGACATCTGTGTCTGAAGGGGAATCTTGTTAGAAGGAAATGGCCTCCCCATCCTCTAACAAGTGTCGCATCTAGATACAAACGTTTTGGCATATTTAAAGAGTGAGGGCCAATAATACTCGGTACGGAGGACTTTGTATGCAGTCCTTTTTTCTACAAAGTGCCCCTCACAAGGCTCACTGTGGCAGGCCTTCAACACATCAAACATCTCAATTTCTATCACACATCTCCTCATAATGTTGGAAATAATACTGAGAGGGGGGGGTGAATCAGTACTAGCAAATCAAACACTTTTTCATTTTCATACTCTGACTCATATACGCTACTTTAGTTAAGGAAAACTACGTGTATACGCAACTGAGTTTAATACAAATAGTGTATATCCAGTAAACTTATGATTCATTTAATTGATCTTTAATCAGAACATTATAATTAACCATGTAGACAGTAAACAGGTGTAGTAAAACAAAACAGATCATCACACATAAGAAGCACACATGAGCACCATGATACAAGGTGGAAACCCAATGTGGGTGAAAACCACCTGCTGCAATTCGTCTCTATCTTCCTTTAATAAGAAACTTCTTTTTACTATGGTTTTGTACTGGTGCAGTCTTATACTAGTACGCAGAATTCTACCTGCAGAAGGCTACAACCTTCTCTTTTCTTCCAGGGACCATGTTTCATGAATTTTTAGATTGGATCCATAGATACAAGGCAATCACTACTACAATACAATCATTAACTCTCAATCACCCAAAAACCAAATCACTGAAACCCTGTCATCAAAACACAGTCACAAGAACACAGACCAGAGCCCAGAACTTTGCAACAACCACTAGAATCAACAGCAACCTGAAATATCAAATCTCATAATGTATATGCTACTTGACTGTGTCAAACCAGCATGTACACGCACTTTCACCAGAGAGAACCTGAGTACAGATTTGAAGATAATTACTTATACCTTCGCTGCAATTTCCAACTTCAGATATACCTAGACCATAAAATACAAAGGATAAAACATGCGTGAGTATTCAGATCTATCCATGATCATACCATATAATGATAATACATTTTAGTCTTCAAGATCCCAGTCCATCAACCTTTATCAACCGCATAGGAGCCTCCTTGATTCAGATCGAGCCAAGCATTACAAACCCATAACCAGTATACTAGATCTCACACTTCATCAGATATTCATTACTTATACACTTGCACCTCTTGGCCTAATGATCTTCTCCTTATATAGGTTCAGGCCTCTCTCAATACCATGGTCCAAAACAACGTAGAACCAATACCTTAGACCCAAAACCTGGGGTCAACACTTCGGGCCAATTACCATGGACCAATACCAAAATACCATGGACCAAATATCACAAACCAAATACCACGAATGAAAATTTAGTTTTCCAACATGTACGTGCCTTTCCTTCTGTGAACCTGTGTGTGTACGTATACATGCCTTTTGTTCTGATAACCTGCATGTTTACGCACTTTCATCAAGATTAACCTGTGTATACCTCTCTCTGATCATTAATTCTTTTATCTTGACCTGTTTCACTATGATTTGTCATCTGAGTGAGTTGCCATCAGGGACAACACCTGTATCATAATGCCAACACATAATCAAGTCAGTTCCGGTGTATAAAAAGTCTTCATCAATCTAGGAATAGTTTCCACTATGCTGTACAATGTTATGTTTTTCCCTGGTAGACAGATTCTGAGGCAACTTCCCTGAAGCAAGTAGTTGGAAACATCTGCAAACCAGTGAGTAATGGTAGGTATAGAAAACAATTCTTCATTATGGAAATCATCTGGTACTAGTGTTGATACATTTCCCTGCATAGCATTCATTTGAGACAAGAAGTCAACTACCAAAGTATCTCGCCTAGGCTTGTCAATCATAGGTATATTAAATTCTTGCAAAAGCAACAACCATCTAGTAATCCTACCATTAGTAATAGGTTTGTTCATAAAAAATCTAATGGTTGAATGATCGGTATGGACAAAAGTCTCATAAATGGTTATGTAATGTCTAAATTTACTAATGGCATGAATAATTGCTAACAATTCCTTTTCAGTGACTGTATAGTTCAGTTCAACAGGGGAAATTTTCTTGCTAACAAAATAAATAGCATAAGGATAATGATCTCCCTTTGTCCTAAGACTGCTCCAAGTGCAGTATCTAATGAATATGTGCAAATGTGGAATGGTAAGGACCAATTTGGTCCCCTCAATACTAGAGCAGTGGACAATCTATCCTTTAATACCTAAAAAGCATGTTGGCAATCATCATTCTAAACAAAATCAACATCCTTGGTCAATAATTTAAATAAAGGTACCGCAACCTTTGTAAAATTTTCAATAAATCGACGATAGCAACTAGCATGTCCCAAAAAGCTTCTTACCTCTTTTTGTGTATGAGGAATCAGAATACATGAGATTAACTCAATCTTGGCAAGATCGACATTGATTCCTTCAAATGAAACGTGATGGACCAAGACTATCCCCTTAGTTTGCATCATTTTACATTTACTACTGCTAATGGCTAGGTGGGCTTCTTGACATTGGATCAACACTTTTTCTAGATTTTCCAAAGCTTGGGAAAAATCATCTCCATATACTATGAAGTCATCCATGTATACTTCTACACAGTCATGGATCAAGTCAGAAAATATGGCTAGGATAGCTCGATGAAAAGTAGCTAGGGCATTGTAGAGGCCAAAAGGAAGAATTCAATAGGAATAGGTACCCTAAGGGCAAGCAAAAGTGGTCTTCTCTTGGTCTTCCTCAACTATTTGAATCTAGTTATACCCACTGTATCCATCTAGAAAAGAGAAATTTTTCTTTCCAGAGAGTGTGTCAAGTACCTGATCAATAAATGGTAGTGGAAAGTAATCTCGTAAGGTGAATTTGTTTAACTCTCTGTAATCAACACATATGTGCCACTTACCATTCTTCTTTGAAACCACCACCAAAGGTGACACCCATCTGTTGTCTGAAATAGGATAGATAAAGTCTGCAGCCAATAACTTTTGCAATTCATCTTTGATGATTTCTTTCAAGGATGGGCTCATGCATCTTTGCGGATTCCAGATAGGTATCATGTCCTTATTGGTGTAGATGTGGTGGATGCATGTATCTAGGTGTATGCCTTTCATGTCCAAATAGTCCTAGGTGGAAGCTCCAAATTGTTCTCAAACCATGCTCAACAATTGTTGCTTTTTTTCTTCATTTAGTTCAATACCAATATACAAGAATTTCCTTCACTGATTTCAATCGGTTCAATAGTGGGTTCATTGTTGTCCTCTAGTGTTGTGAATGAGGCAAATATAGCTAGATGACAAGCTTCCTAAAACTCATTATTGAATACATGTTGATAACCATTAAAATAAATAGGGTAATAAATACAAGAACTATAAGATAATGTTATGAAACCATCTCACAAAAAGATAGAATAGATAGATCAACGACTTCAAAATCAGCCTCTTTGAGGGGGAAACCTCCTTTAAATTACACAAATGAACAATTCTCGGATGATACAAATGACAAGACCTCCTTTCTATATATAAGAGTCTAAGGGGTCCCAATACAATTTGAACCTACATAACAATAATATTGTAGCGGCACAACAATAACAATAGTGGGCTTCTATGGGGCATAAGAATAACAACATGGGGATTATATGGGCACAATAATACAATAAGGGGGTTGCACTAATAACAATAAGGGGTTACACTAGTATTATATGGACCTAACATGCCCCTCTCTTTAAAAAATTGTTGTCCTCAACGTTTGAGTAATCATGGGTTGCTTTTGTATAAAATTCTCATCCTCCCACGTGGAACCTTTAGCAGGTAAGTTCTTCCATTTAATGATATAATCTAAAATTGATCGATTCCATAGCTATCGATTTCTTGTCTTTGTGATTGCTTCTGGTTCCAATATGATTTTTCTTTCCTCATCAACTTCTAGCAATATGGTTTGAACTGGGATCTTCTCACCTATAACCTTCCTTAAGCATGAAACATGGAAAACTGGGTGCACTCGGGAAGATGCACGAAGCTCCAATTTGTATGCTATAATACCAATATTTTGTAACTCCTTGTATGGACCATAATACTTTGGTGATAATTTATTATCCTTCTTAGATTGCTTGAGGGAAATTTGTTTGTATGGTTGTAGTCGTAGAAATACCTAGTCACCTACATCAAAACTTCTTTCCCTGCGATGTTGATCTCCCTATTGTTTCATTTTATTTTGCGCCAAAGTGAAGTTATCCTTTAAGAGTTTGAGAACTTGTTGTTGATGCTTGATGTGATCTTCCTTTGCTTGAACCTTAGAATTTTCTTTTAAATATGATGTGATGGATGATTGATGATATCCATAAAGTGCCATAAATGGGGTCATTTTTGCTACAGTATGGAAGGAAGTGTTATACCATCATTCAGCCAGAGGAAACCACTTGACCCATTGTGTCTGTTTATTAGATAAAAGGCAATGAATATATATTTCCAAACATTTTTTCACTATCTCAGTTTTCCCATCAGATTGAGGATGATAAGATGAGCTATGAGATAAATAAGTACCCAAATAGTCCACCTTTTGTACTCCAAAGAAACATTTGGAGCTTTTTGCATATAATTGTTTCTCCTCCAATAGTTTGAGCACTCTGTCAACATGTTCAACTTGATCCTTCCAAGACTTGTTCTAGATTAGTATATCATCAAAAAATACTAGCACGAATTTTCTAAGGAAGGGTTTGAAATGGAATTCATCAAATCTTGAAATGTAGAAGGTGCATTGGTAAGGCCAAAAGGCATGACCAAAAATTCATAATAACCCTCATGAGTTGTAAATGTTGTTTTTGGAATGTCTTCAGTCTTCATTCCGATTTGATGATATCTTGAGTGAATATCCAACTTGGTGAAGTAAATTGATCCATGTAATTCATCCAATAATTCATCAATGACAGGAATGGGAAATTTATCTTTAATAGTAAAATTTTTGAGATCCTTATAATTTGGACATATGTGCCATGATCCATCCTTCTTGTGTACCAATACCACTAGAGTAGAGAAATAACTTTGACTAGGTTAAATTATACCAACCTCTCGCATTTATGCAACCATACATTCAATTTCACTCTTTTGGGCATATGGATATTTGTAAGACCTGATGTTTGGGGGAACACTTCCTGGAATCAAATGAATAGCATGATCATGATCATGAATAGGTGGGAGGCCTTTGGGAGTCTCAAATACCTTGGAATGATTGTCAAAAACATTTTGGAGATATGGAGAAATAGATGATTACGATGTGGGAACCTCTAGTGAACATAATTGTGCAATTCCACCTTGTTGTTCTTTCTTTAGAAGATTTATCAGGCTGTTAGAGATGATTATATTTCCTAGTTTCCATTCAATACCTCTTAATTCAACTTCCTTTCCTTCTTAAAAAAAGTCAAGAAACATTCTTGAAAATTAAAATCTATCATACCGAAAGATTGTGATCATTAGACTCCTAGTACAACATCTGCACCACCCATTGGAATGGAAAGAATTGGACTATTCAAGACATATTATCCCATGGATAGCTTGATATTATGGCACTTTCCAGATAAATTTATGGTTCCTCCATTTGAAACCATTACTTGACACCCTAGTGCTGGATAGAGGAAGCAATTCAGTTCCTTGGCTATCTTACAATGAATAAAATTATGGGTACTACCTGAATCAATCAAAATTATTACCATTTTCTTCTTGATATGCCAGGCTTCTATCTTGAGATTTTGAGGAGTGGTAATTCCTTTCAATGCATTACAAGATATGATCAGATTCATTTCTGCTTTCTCTGGGATTGGTTCCTGGTGTATATCCTCTTCTTTTGACATTTTTTGTTCCTTTTCTTGCTCCTTTCCCCATCTATGTAAATTAATTTATTCTCAGCACACTTATGACCTTTAGTGTGTTTTCTATCACAATTGTAACAAAGCCATTTTTCTATTTTTTCTTCCAATTGTTGTGACATCAACATTATAGATGGTGAAAGGCTAGGAGAAACAACACTTCCATATTTATAGTTGTGAGTGGTTGGCTTCCTTGTGCTATAATTTTTCTTTCCATTTTTCTTGCCAACCTAAATGCTTTCCATGTTAGGTCCCTATACTACTAGTGTAACCCATTATTGTTATTAGTGAAACCCCCTTATTGTATTATTGTGCCCATATAGTCCCCATGTTGTTATTATTATGCCCCATAGAAGTCCACTATTGTTATTGTTGTGACCCTACAATATTATTGTTATGTAGGTTCTGATTGTATGGGGACCCCTTAGACTCCTATATATATAAAGGAGATCTTTTCATTTGTATCATCCAAGAATTGTTCATTTATGTAATGTAAAGGAGGTTTCCCCCTTGAAGAGGCTGATTTTGAAGTCGTTGATCTATCTTTCCATCATTAGGAGGTCGTTCTTATAGTAGCTTTGTCCCACCTTCCTTCAAACCTTCCATGTCTTATTCAAATCTTCCATACCTTTCTTCAAATTTTATTCCCTACCATTATATTAGCTTCCATGGCACATATAAAACTATTTATCCTAGCTTCGATCACATTATTCAAACCATCCATCCATTTTTTCTTACTAGGTGTTTCTATTTTCTTGATTCGAGTCATTCTTTTTCTTTCTTTTAGCAACTCAATCTTGAATCTATTGTATCTCTGAAATTTCGAATGTCCAAGGTCCAAAATTTAGACATGCAATAGCTCTCTGCATCCTCTTTCTAATTCTACCAGTCTAATCGAAATTGGATTCTCCAGGAAAGATTTATGCCCAATCTCCCAAGATGACCTGATTATATACCTTTTAAGTAGAACGAACTTGTAAGAAGTGCCACGTGTCACTATTCGACCTTTCGACCTGAAAAAAATACACAAACAATTAAATATATTCCTCTTTCTATAAATTCTTACAAAATTTTACTCTGATTCTCAGAGAGAAAGTTATGATGATTTTCCCAAGGTCACATGTTTGGGAAGTAATTCGGGAGCCTACAGAAACCATAATTGTCTTGGACTATATCTCCGTAAATATAGCGAAACAAGATCTGCAATTCAGGTCCAAGCTTCAAAATGATTTCGGCTCAAATGGGTTTTAATTTTAGAGTTTGAACCTTCATAGAAAAATAATTATAGTGAAAAGATGATGCTAGCCTGTTTGAGATGGAATTCTGGAGCTTGCAAAAGCCCTAACTTCCTGAGATCATATATCCAAAAATATGGCGAGACAAGATCTGAAATTCAGACCCAAGGTTTAGAACAATTTTTGCTCAAATGGGTTTTGTTTTACCTTCTAAAACTACGTAGAGAAAAAGTTATAAAGAAAATGCCACGATGACCTGTTTGGAGTAGCAAAACCCTAGAATCCAAAGCTCTGATACCAAATGTTATTAAACCAACTCACAAAAAGATAGAAAAGATAGATCAAGAACTTCAAAATCAACCTCTTCAAGGGGGAAACATCCTTGAAGTTACACAAATGAACAATTATTGGATGATACAAATGGCAAGACCTCCTTTCTATATATAGGAGTATATGGGGTCCCAATACAATCGAAGCCTACATAACAATAATATTATAGGGGCACAAAAATAACAATGGTGGGCTTCAATGGGGCATAATAATAACAAAATGGGGACTATATGGGCACAATAATACAATAAGGGGGTTGCACTAATAACAATAATGGGTTACACTAGTATTATAGAGACTTAACAGATAAACATTGCTACAAAACATGATCTTTTGATTGTTCTCGGAGTCCTCTAGATTGTTATAATGATAATGAAGGAAACACACAATCTTCATCTCCATAAGGACTCTCTAACCATAAGGGTAATTCAGAAGTAGTTTGAGCAGGAGGGGAAATTGACAAGGTTTGATTATATGAACCATTGGAAATGACCATTTCTCCATTTCGACACCCTATCACAGCATCAATAGTAACTAACCAATGGCATCCTAGGCCTATAGGGTGTCCTGGTCTAGATATTTTAGGAGAAATAAAAATGAAATCGATGGGATATTTCTAAGAAGCAATGGTGACCACTATTTCTTCTAGAGTTCCCATGGGTTTAACAATGGATTTATCTGCCAACTCCAAAATAATAGGTGTAGGTTTGATCCCTTGCAATTGTAAAGATGTCATGGTTTCAAAAGTCATAGCATTAATTGTTGCTCCTAAGTCTACAAGGGTGTTTGGGAAGAGTAATCCATTGATTTTGATGGTCACTATGGGATTCCCTAGGTCATTATATTTTAATGGTGAATTTGAGATCATCTTGGACATTTCACTCATGATTTTCACGTTTTGGTTCTTATGTCCTTTTCTACCCAGTTTCTTAATACAAAGATCTTTATGTTTTTAATATAGATAGAAATGTCTCTAATGGCTTGTAATAGTGGAATTTTAACACAAACATTCCTTAATTTTGATTCTAAATCATATTGAATTGGGATCTCTTCCTTCTTAACAAGTAATCTTTATGGATAAGCAGGTTCATTTGGTTCTTCTTTTTGTTTTTGTTTTTCTTTTTTTATGGTGATTTTCAGTTTGTTCTTGAAGGGCCTCTTCCTAAATAATGATAACTAATGTTTCCTTATTGATTGTTTTCCTAGATTGTAGTTGAATCTCATTTATTGGGACAATGGTGATCATCTAGGTGAGAAAAGGTTGTACTTCCACATTTTGTACAGGCTGAGGTTGTTTATTAAGGTTGGGATTAGGTATGGGTTATGCAAGAAACAAAGTAGGATGAAGCGGGTTAAATGATGGTGGTGCTTGCGAGGATGATGGGTTGGATGGTGCAGGTAAAAACTTGTGTAAAGGAGGAGGAGGCAGTGAGGATTGTTGATAATGATTTGGGTTGTACCCCAGCTGATAAGGTTGAATGTTTGGATTGTAGGACGTACTAGGCATGTTTGAGTATGGAGGATAGGATTGGTTTTGGGGCTGAAAGGTGTTTCCATAGGGATTTCCCCTCCAATACTGATTCCAAGGAGGGTAAGATGGATGTAAATTCCAAGGTTGATTTTGACCATAGCCTTGAGAACTAGAATCTTGAAACATGTTTTGATTTGGGCTTTTCCAAAAGGGTTTCTTGTTTTCTTGTGAAAAGTAATTTGTTTCAACATTTCGCTTATAGATAGCCTATAAAACAAGAAGATATGGACACTTCTTGGTTGCATGTTCTAAATCACAAATCCCACAAACCTCAATAACATTAATGGGACACTCCCTCTCAGCATGCTTACATCTACATTTAGGAAAAAATATTTCCATGGCAATCCTCTCGTCTTCTTCTTTATTTTTTAGTTTTATTATGTCAAGTTGGTCACTATTGGTGTTTAGGATATTTGTTTTGAATTTTTCCAATAAGCTTCCTAATTCAACTCTAGTGGCAGTCTTGGGTACAGTTTTTTGATTTCTTGGCACATAAACTCATGAATTGTCACAGAGCTTCTTGCCTACTTTAGCCTGACTTCGTGAGTAAGTGCGACATAGTTCGGCTACTTTAGAAAAAGGATTTTTATAAACATCTCTAACACTTATAAGGTTTAAGGTTTCGATACATTCATCCCTCAACCCCTTTAAAAACAGAGTTTTGACAATCTTCTCATCTATATTTCCCCTCGGGATTTATGAAAATTATAAGAGAAACATTCACGATATTCTTCTAAGTTCTTGTCTTCCAATTTTTGCATCCTAAGAATATCATTCACATCCTTACTTTTGCAAAATTCTTGGTATTTCTTAAGAATGATAGACTTCATATCATCCTAGGAGTATGTGGTGTGTTCACCTAGGCTCATAAACCATCAGGGTTGAATCTTTTAGGGTGGTTGGGAATAGCTTAACCTTATGTGCATCATCATAATAATTATAACTCCTACATAAAATGTCAAATTCAAATAAGAAGGCATCTGGATCCTTGAAGGAATTACCGTAGAAGAGTGGAAGAGATGTCATTGGTATGTTTTCATATTGATATTCCTGATCAAATCAAGAATAGGAAATCCAAAGGTGGTTTCTTCTTCTTGTTCTTCTTCTGGTCCTCTCCTCGGTCCGTCATGATTCCCTTCGAATATGTTACGATGTGGGCCTTCTCCTTCCCCATGACGTTCCTCATTGTTTTTGTTCTCTCCTCCTTGGATGGCCATGTCTACTACAGGTTCTTAAAGAGGTTTGTTGATGATCACCCTGTCAACAAGAGGTACTAAAGGGTGGTCCTTGATGTTATTTGATTCTATATCTATGTGGCCTTGCAGCTCAACTAGTTCTTCTAATGCAATTCCTTTTGTACTCCCAAAATAATAATGTGTTCAATTGTTTCATCATCTTGATTCATAATTTCCCTCTTCGAAGACACTTTTCTGTCAATGCTTCCTTCTTCTTGATTTATTCCTACATACTGATTGATAGGATTAGTGAATTGTGTGGTTGTTGGACCAAAATTTGCAGGAAATTTTGAGCTAGAAATAAATCTGCCTTTACTATATCTAGGTATACTTCTACTTCTGCGCATAAAGGAAAGGAAATAAAAGTTCAAAGATAAGCAAAAATGATAAAACTTTGGAGCAACCCCACTGCAGTGGATGCGTGGCTCTTCACTCACATCTTACCATACTCTCTTTGCCCTCTGACTTCCCTGCAAGACCCTTGAAACTTTGTAATAATAATCTTACCTGAACCAAAATACAACTTCCCAAAAACGATGCCAAAAATGTTGAGAGTTTTAATTAGAAATTAAACCTCCTAATATTTAATTGTAAACCATGACTCGTAAACATGATTTGTACTACATTTTTGGCTCAAGATTAAGTATAGAGTATGCACTTTTCCTTAATAATGATCATTATGTATAGAATGATAAGAAAACTCTTCTATCAATTGAGTAAACTAGCACTCAACCCGCTCACATAAAAGGAATTCTTCACTTTAATAGAAGAAATCCAAAGGAAATCAATCTAACTCACTACACCAAACTTTATAGCACTATGTTTCCTATTCTAAATTTTTGCAATCAAATTGGCAACAAAAAGGAAAACCTACTAAAACAAAAGACTCAATGAAATTCAATCTAAGAACAACCCTTAAAGTAAGAATTAAACCTCTTCACTTTTCAAAGAAGGAAATTCAAACTCTAACTATTTAAGAGATAGAGTCAAGAAATCATCTATCTTTAGCGAGACCTAATCGCTGAGAAATAGAAATGCAATACTACAACTTGAAAATCAAATCCTAAAATATCATCCTCATTATGTTCTAACTAGGTTATTCTTGCTCAGAAATAAAATTCTTTCAAACCACACTTAAGCTACTACAAAGACTAGTTTTGAAATCAACTTAAATCGATCTATTGATGCTTAAAGGAAAACAAAATCTAAACGAAATTATTTGAGTTTATAAATGAAATTGAATTGTTGTCACACTGTTATGAAATCAATCCCTATGCTATCATACTTGGAATGGAAATTGAACTTATCCTATCATCCTGGAATAAAACTAGATTATCCTATGATATCTAAATGACTCAAATCGATGCTATTTTATAACTAAAATCAAATCATACCAGAAGTGATCTGAATTATTTATTTAAATCAATCACATAGCTTGAACTAAACAATCACTCCTTCAAGTAAATAACACTGCTTGAAATAAATCACACAAATCAGATTGCGAAAATGAAGAACACAATACCTATTTCTACTAGGCATGAATTTGTCTGCAACTACAATCAATACCCTTCAAACTGTAAATCATCCACTCATCTAATCTCCAAATCATAAATCAGTCACTCAAACACACAGGAGGAAATCCATATTCAAACCCATTCCATACATCATAGTTTATATACATAAGCATACAGAAATCATTCCATATAAACTCAAAAATAGTTTATGTTCCTATATTGTGAATGCACCAATTACAAATGTGAATATGCTCAGCTTTAATAAAAGGACCAGAGTATGACTCTGTATTAAAACTTGAGCATGAACTATGTAATGAATTGTAAATCTACAAACTTAGGAAAACAATCCTTCAATCATTTGATTTGTAATGCAATGATAACTAAATACTTGAAAATCGAACCACACGTACTACGAAACCACACAAGAAATGTTTGCAACTGTAACTCAATGAAAGCTTGTACCATGAAATTCTACACACCTAATTATCCTACCTATTAATCAAGCTTGTTTCAAGGGGCGGTGGGCCCTCCCACACCTGGAGTAAGCTAACTTATTACAGTAAAAGAGAGATTTAAAGCTTTAAAAACATGACTCAAAATCAACCACGCTAGCAAACGCTATGTTTTCACAACTTGAAAATGGCCATATCTATATATATATATATATATATATTAATATATATATATATATATATATAATATATATATATATATATAACTTCATAACAGAGTCTTGAAAACCACATTACATAGATCATTGTATGTCATGCTAATGACTAGCATTGTACTCTAATACATTGGCCTTTAAAGGAAATTGATTAAATGTAAAACTAACAACGTATCTAACTATGGCAATCTCTAGCAAACTAGAACTAATCTGAGCATGTTCGATTTGCTTCAAATCGGCTTTGCCTTGCTTGGAACAAATTGCTTCCCTTCAAGATAGCTAACTTCTTCTATTCCAATCTGAAGGATATTCGACTTTGAAAGCATCAAGCTTGGCATAACAAAATCTCCTTGAGTTGTGTACATCAATCCTTAAGAAGTCAAAAAGGAATGTGGAAGGAGTCCACCTAGCTACTACCGTCTTGAGTACATGTCAAGGACTAGTTGTTGAGTATGAAAATGAGAATGATGTTCATGATAAGGCATCATTTCCATCCCTGTGTTGTTCTGTCAACCCTGCCACTAATCTTCACAGCTAAACCCGTAAATAGATAGTTAGCATACTAAGAATATGACTCAAAATCCACTTAAACTTAATCATAAATAGAAAAAAATGCTAGTTAGATGCATTTACCTCTAGTCATATATTAGCAGGGTTTAGGTAGTGATGTCAGTGGTAGGCTAGGTGGAAGGAGTACTTATTTAGAAAAAAAGATAATGAAAATAGGGGTGAGAAGCAGAAAATATGGGGACAAAAATGGGCGCCAATAGTGAGAATGGCGTGTGACACCACTTATACTCCACTTCCTATTGGTTGACTTCTTTGTCCCCAACTACCCATACATTCCATTATCTATTATTTTTTTCCTTTATTCCTTTCATATTTACCTAAGGTAGGCATGGTTATGATTTCCTTCTTTCCAGCTCAATTAATTTCGAAAACTATTCCATTTATGGAAAACCTTATAGCCTTCAATTGTTGTCATGTAAAAATTAAAGCTTCCTTCAAATCCCAATGGCAACCTACTTCCTCAAACTCTGGAATCTGTGTCTCAATTCTAAGGAAATTTTAATTTTAACCAAAATTTATGGAATATTTACAGCGAAGGAAAATTACCCTGGAGCTGTCACAAACCCCTTCCTCGTGGAGGAACACCATCCTTAGTTTTCTATAAACAAACAAAAACTAGAAACATGCTTTAAAACCAAGAAAATTAGATTTGGATCTTTATATACATAGCTCTACACAACATTTGTCAAATTTATTTATATTTTCCTCAACCTGCAAACAAAAAAGTACATGTTACCTGCATTTGGTCAGTCATTTAATAGGTGGCTTTCTTGGGCCCAAACTACCTCCACTGCACTTTTCTTGATCTATTTCTTAATTGTGAAGTGTGAGTTTCCTCCGATACAAGATGCATAGAGATTCTGGTTGGAACTCTCCCTTTGGTTCTACCTGTAACACATACCAATCAATCACATGATTAGCATCCTCTACATATATGTTAAGCAATGAAACATGGAAAACATCATGAACTTTCATTGATGGAGGTAAGTCTAGCTTATAGGCCACCTGACCCTATCCTTTCAAGCACTTAAAATTACCCATAAAACTATGGTGCCAACTTGGCACATGACCCAATTTTCAAGGTGCTCTTCTTGGGCATAACTCACAGGTATATGTGCTACCCAACTTGGAACTCCTTTTGAACTCTATGTTGATCCCCATAGCTCCTTTTTATGTCTTGTGCCACCTTTAAGTTCCTTCTGATAGTTTTCACTTATTCTTCCATTTTCTTCAACATATCAGGTCTAAGCACTCTGTCTAATAGGAGTGTTACAACTCCTCCCATACAATGCTTCAAATGGGATCATTTTTATTGATTCCTGATACCCATTGTTATATGCAAATTCTACAAGTGGAAGGTATTCTTCCCACTTTCTTGGTTGGTGCATTACATACATTCTTAGCATGTTCAAAATAATCTTGTTTGTCCTCTCTATTTTCCCATTAGTCTAAGGATAATAGGTCGTATTAAAGTCCAACTCTGTTCCCAAGATTGCAAATAGTTCCTTCCAAAATTTTGAATTAAATTTGGCATCTCTATCTAAGATTATTTTCTTACAAACTCCATGCAATCTCATGATTTCCTTTATGAATATTTTAGCCACATTATTGGTTGGTTCGTAGACTTAACCACCACAAAGTGAGCCACTTTTCTCAACTTATAAACCACTAACATGATTGCATAATTTTGTTTAGAAGTATTTGGAAACCCTGTAATAAAGTCCATAGAAATTACTTCCCACTTCCATTTCAGAATGGGAATAGGCTACAATAATCTAGCTGGGTAATTAAACTAGACCTTTACTTGTTGGAAGTATATGCACTTGGAGATGAAATATGCGACCTCCCTTTTCAAATTAGGAAAAAAATAGAATTTCTTGATGGTTGTTAGAGTCTTTTGATAACCTTGGTGACCAGAATATGCCTTTGAATGAAACTCTTTTAGTATGAATTTCTTCAAGTCATTGTCATTTGGCACATAGATTTGATTTTTGAATCTAATTATCCCATCATTAGTAAAAAATTATTCCTTATCCTTTTCACCTTCACATGATTGATGTAATTTCTCTTTCAGGTACTGATATTTTTCTTCTTGTTTCCCAACATTTTTATCCTTTCTTCAAGATCAAGTCCATATGAATGCATGGATGTTATATGGTTTATTTGCACTATTCTAATAAGTGAATCAACCACTTTGTTATATATTCCTTTTATATATTTGATTTCAAAATAAAATTCATTGAGCATGGCCATCCATCTAGATTTCCTTCCATTTAACTTGGTTTGTTAAAATAAATACTTTAGCCCTCCATGACCAATCATTGGGCTAAATTTTATACCAAGGAGGTAATGCATCCAAATCTTTAAAGCATGGATGATTGCAACCAATTCCAAGTCATGATTTACATAGTTTTTCTCATGTTCATTTAATTTTCAATATTCATAACAAACCACTTAGCCTTCTTGCATCAAAACTCCACCAAGTCCCCCCTTGCAGGCATCTATGTATACAAAAAAATCCTTGCCATGGTTTTCTATTATTAGCACTAGTACATTAGTTAATAATTGTTTTAGTTGATCGAAGCTTGCTACACAATCAACTATCCATTCAAACTTCTTTCTCTTATGTTGCAATGTAGTAATTGGACAACCAATCTTGGAGAAATTCTTAATGAATCTCCTATAGTAACTTTCTAGTCCCATGAAGGACCTAACTTCAGCCACATTCTTAGGTGTTAGCCATTCCATGATGGCCTTGATCTTCTCTGGATCAACTTCTACTCCCGCTTTTGAGACAATGGGCCCCCAGTACTGAATCAATGATTGAAAGAAATCACATTTATTATGATTTTCATAAAGCTTGTGTTCCCTTGGTAGCTATAGTACTGTGTCCAAATGCTCTTCATGTTCCTCCTTAGTCTTGGAATATACCAAAATGTCATCAACAAACACCATCACAAAACTATCCAAAGAAGGGCACAACACATTGTTCATAAGGCACATAAAATTTGTAGGGGCAATAGTAATTCCAAAGGGCACTACTATGAACTCATAATTCCCATACCTTGTTTTGAAGGTTGTATTATGGATATCTTCATCCTTGATGTGCACTTAATGATAACCTAATCTTAGGTTAACATTGGAGAAGATTGTTTCTCCCCTTAATTGATCAAATGGATCATCAATTTGTGGCAAGAGATACATGTTCTTGGTAGTCACCTTATTCAATTTCATGTAATAAATGCACAACCTAAATTTGCCATCCTTTTTCTTCATGAATCTCAATGTTTCTCCCCATGGAGACACACTTGGCCTTATGTAGTCCTTGTCCTAAATCTCGTTGAGCTATAGATTCAACTCAAGTAATTCTAGAGTGCTCATTTGATATGGATCCTTTGATGTTGGATTTTTCCATGGCATTAATTCAATAGAGAAATACACCTCTCTATGAGGATGAAATATAGGTATCTCTTTAGGAAATACATCCTCGAAATGTGTCAAAATGGGATTTTTTGACAGAAGTCCATTGTGGTTTTCCCCAAAATTGTTGTTAGCTTCAACACCGCTAGAGATTTACATAATAATTAGGGTGCATCTCTTTTTGTAGCTTTTTTTGTCTTTCATGGCTATTACTAATATCACTAATATGGGATTATGCTTAGCCTACAATATTCTTCTTTCCCCACACTCATCCAAGAACTCGATTTATTTTTCAAAGCAATCTACCTTGGTGCGATGATTGTACTACTAGTCCATACCCATCAGTACACTATTCATTCCTAGTGGTAGCACATTAATATTTACAATAGTATGCATGCCATTCAATTCAATTGGGAAATATATTACCCAATATTCCTTCTGCCTATTTCCAATTGAACCAACCCCAGTTTTATGTGTGCTTCATTATCCAATTGACATTTCTCTATAAGTATTGGGATAACATAGTTATAATTTGATCCATGTTCAATAAAAACATAGATAACTTGATTGTGGATCTTACCTTACATTTTGATTATGGAAGCCTCATGGTCTACCTTCCTCTTATCTACTGCTTACATAGATTATGGGAAAGCTACAATCCATATCTCCTAGTGTCTCAGCTTCATGCACATTGTACATGTGTGTCCTGGCATCCCTCTATTATAGACAGTCTACCTTGTGGTGATTTCCTTTGCAAGTCTATCACTTCAAGGGATCCCTTGTGTCACTCTTATTTTTTCCTCCCACAATATGATTAGCACAACCTCTATTTATTAAGTTTCCTCTTTGTTGAGGTCAACTTTTCCCAATTGCTAATATATTCTCTCTCTTCCCTTTTGATTCATATTTCCTACCTTTCTTTTACTCCTTCTATTTATATTTCAAGTTTCCTTTCACCTTCCAATCTCTCTTGAATTATGGATTTCTCCTTAACTACTCATAACATTTATTTAATTTCCGAATTACATCCTCCAACGTCTTAGGCTCATCGAAATTGATTCTATCCTTAAAGGATTGTGGCAGCCTGCTAACATACCTATGAATCTTTTCTTTTTATCCTTAAGGTAGGGAACATACCTTAACAACTCTAAGAATTTGTTGGAATACTCATCATCTATCATTTTTCCTAGTATGATTTCATAGAACTCCTAAACCTTTCTATCAAAGTATCTGTAAGATATATACTTGTCCTGAAATATTCCTCAAATTCCTTCCAAGACAACTCTTCCTCTTTTATGCCTTTCATTTTCCTTAAATCTTCCCTCCAGACATCAACCTTACCTTTCAAGTTAAATTCCTATATTCTTGCTTTCATGTTCTTTGTATAGCTATGAATCATTAAAAACTTCTTCATCCCAAGGAGCCATGCCTCAACATCCTCTGATTTCTTCACTTAACCATCAAATGTAGGAGGCTTGGCCTTCCTAAAATCATTTGGAATATGGTATTTTTCCTTCCTTTCCTCATGATGTTGTTGTTGATGATGATGATGTCATATTCTTTGAATGTTTTCATGTTTCTATTGAGTGGTGCTTTTAGAAGTATCCAACAATGTGCCACCTTTCACAGTGTCTTCACTTGATAACTTGTGCCTTTTCCTAGGCCCACTATCATCTGTCCCATTGGTTTTTTCTTCTTGTCCCAAGGGGCTTTGACTATTTGTATGGCTATCTCCCAATTCATGATGCTCTTGCCTTTGTAGGTCTCAAAGGCTTTGCAATATGACAACATTCCCCTTTGCTTGCCTTTCCTATTCTCTTACAAGCCTTCCTTAGGCATCAACACGCCTTCCTTATTCATAAACAAACCTTTCACTATCATATTTACAACTCTTTATTTAGACTACTAAGCTCCTTAGAGTATGCATCTAATTAGGATAGTCTACCTCCCCTCACTATCTAAATAATCTTTCCTCTTCCACTATCCTTTATTCTTCACACCCATATTGTGATTGATTAGAGCTATATTGCACCATTATTGTCCTCATCTCCTTTGAATCTTAGTGTCTTTTATATGTTGTTATACACACACATAATTGTTAGATCTTAACAAAATTCAAATGCATAATAGAAATTATCACCTTGGATTTTTGTTGGAAATGTGATAATGTAAAGCTAGTTGCACATTACACCTCAATGAGTGCATTAACATCAATAAAATCATATCCAATCATTAATAACATGATACATGCATATGTTTATCATAATGATGAAACAACAAACAATACCACAATTGATCCATACCAACATTCACATTTGAAACATATGACATGCATGACTACTTTCTCTGATCTCCTAAGGTCTAGGATTGAAACTTGTCTTGATTTTATATACAATATAGCCCATCAAGTACAAGGTTTGAACTTAGAAGCTACGATACCATCATGTAACATACCCACTACCATCCCTAGTGTAGAAATTTTGAATAATTTAACACATATTCAATGGAGATTATCCTGATCATGTACTATTGCGGAAAACATACACAATACATAAGCTCCTCTACGTTGATCATCAATATAGCAGCATCAAGAACAATAAAACATCAAGAGCATTCACACATTAACACAGTATGTATCCCGGGGAAAGCATCTCGCTAAAAACCCCAACTATCTGTATATTAATGATTGAGTCATGTAACATTACACAGCATAATACTTCTCACAAGTATCTCCACCTCTGTTACACACAATACAGCTCAGATCTGATCTCCAAATCTCTTCCACTGCTTGCCTGCCTCAACTGCTCAATACCTGCATGAGAATACTGATGAATAGCTGATCCAAATTCGTATTTCCCTTGGATATACCACGCAATCCTCATTGGCATACTCAATCCCTCTGATTGTGCAAATCATCATGCACAGCTATAGTCATAGCTGATAGCAATCTGATCCTCTAACACCTGTCCCTGTTGAACTGAACATGCACTGACATGCAACTGAGTTAACTGATGTATTCATTAGTTGTATTTTGAGTTAATAACTTGTGAATTAAAATAATAACTAATTCACCCAACTCATCTATAGTCTATTTGCCAGTTAGACTAAATACAACCAGTTTAACAAAGCTAAACTGAACACAACTCCATCAACTGCACCTCCAGTCCACTAAACTCAACTCACTTGAGTTCTAACTGAAGTCCTGCATGCAAATATTAGTCATCCATAGGTAACCACGTATTTCCTTCTGGGATCTGCATGTACCACATCCGTAGCTCATCCTGAAGTGCTCCAAGAGAATAAGACAAAGTTTATAGTCTAAATATTATTATGAGCTAATAATATTTGACTGTTCTATATTTAGACTGAGCAGTCACTCCGCTGTGGTCTAAAAATAGAATTCCATCTATTTTTTCCAACTTGATCAATCATCCATAAACAACAACCTACAATCCATAGACATGATCCATATGTCTAAAAATAGACATAGTCTAAAAATAGACTTGCGCCAAAAAATAGCCTGCGGGCCCACTTAGTGAAGGCGACTCTTTTCACTAAGCTCCATCATCTTGT